>PVJO010008514.1:0-74939 GCA_004026905.1 Hystrix cristata | reverse complement strand
AAAAACCACATCTTCTTTAGCCATTCATCAGTTGTTGGGCATTTAGGTTGTTTCCAAGACTTAGCTATTACAAATTGTGTTGCTATGAACATGGTTGTGCATATATCACTGTGATATGATGATTTTAATTCTTCTGGGAAGATACCAAGCAGAGGAATAGCTGGGTCAAATGGAACCTCTAGTTGTAGTTTTCTGAGGAATCTCCACACTGTGATTCCACAGTGGTTGGATCAGTCTACATTAACCAAGAAATTGGTTAATTTCTTGATAATAGCTATTCTTTCTAGAGTGAGATGGTATCTTAGTGTTGTTTTGATCTGGATCTCTTGAATGACCGATGATGTTGAACATTTTTTCATATATTTATTTGCTATTTTTATTTCTTCATTGACAAAGGAGCCAAACATCCTCATTGGAAGAAAGATAGCCTCTTTAATAAATGGTGCTGGAAAAATTGGCTTACCACGTGCTGAAAACTAAAACTAGATACATGTCTCTCGCCATGTGCTAAGCTAAAATCAAAGTGGATCAAAGAGCTAAACATTAAAACAGAAACAATAAATCTCCTGGAGAATAAAATAGGAAGAACTCTTGAAGACATAGGGGTTGGAAAAAAATTTATGAATAGAACTCAGACTGCACGGGAAACAATACAAAGAATCAATGCTTGGGACCACATCCTATTGAGAGGCTTTTGCACAGCAAAAGAAATTACTAATAGACTGGGGCGAAAAATCACAGACTGGGAGAAAATTTTTGCCAGCTGTCCCTCAGACAAAGATCTAACATCCAGAATATATAAAGAACTCAAAAAAGTCAAACCCCCCAAATTTAAAGACCCTATCCAAAATGGGCATCTGAAATGAATAAACATTTCTCAGATGAAATAAAAGGCCCTTTTTTCATATGCCACAATTAGATACATCAGCAGTGGTTTCTCAGCTCTCTGTTAGTGTTGTTTATTTCCTTGAATTGTTGAACTTTTCAAGTCTGGGTACGTATCAGAGATTCTAGAGTGCTCTGCCTGCTTATCTTAGTACCTTGGTACAGTAGCATTGTGTGTATATCCATCTATAATTTTCCCTTTCTTATTGTTCTGGCATGTAATATGCTTCCAGTAAATACTAGCATATTTGTGTACCAGATGATAGAATATCTAATAGGTTGAAACTTACTTCTTTAAAAAAAGTATGCAACAAGTTTTATTACTTACTCATTTTTTGAGAAGTACTGTATTTATTAATCCTAGTATGTGCTAAGTGTTTCTGGTAGGCCAGATGCTGGGAATATATGAGAATACTGGGATTGTATAATAGGATTTACCCTAGAAAATATAGTATAAGAGAAGGAAGACATTATTTATATTCCTTTTGTATTTGAGTCAGGTGTTTGATATATTATTGAAAAGTGAAACCACACATTTGTCCTTGAAGATACTAGAGAAAATCTAAAAGCATTCAGATTTAAGTATTTGGTTTGATAAGTGCTTGAAGTTGAAGTAATAAATACAAACTATTTATTTAAAAAGTTTTTTTTTTCCCCTCAGTGGCAACTAAGAAAATCCTAATCATAAGATTCCTAAGTAGTTGCCAAGATGGTAAGCCAAGTTCTTGGCAGCAGATGGTATTATACTGTGTTAGTGGGTTGCAGTCATTGGTTTGTGATTAAGAGTCACCTGGCTTCAGTTCTTAGTTGTTCTTTTCTGTATGAAATTTACCGACCTAGATGGTATTACAGGATGGAAACTAGCTGTAAATATTCCACTTACTTTATTCAGCTTCTTTTTTTCTTTTTCTTAGTGCTCTTATTTCGTTAGGTTTCTAAACTGTACTCTCTGCAGATAGCAGTTGACAGGGGTGACAAAATAGAGACTGTGGCAGAATTAGTTCAATGGCAATTGTACGTCTATCCTTTCACTCACTCAGTTATCATTTCATTGTGGCCTTTTCTTTTTATCCTTACTGTCATTTCTATAGTTTATATTCTTCCCTTCCCTCTAAGTTACTAAGTTGCCTAGACTGGACTTCAACTTGCGATCCTCCTGCCTTAGCCCCCCAGAGTGTTAGGATTACAGGTGTGTGCCAGTGTGCCCAGCTATAGTTTACATCCTGTAATTTCCTGCATGGACTAATGTGATAGATGTTTTTGGAAGTGAACATATATTTCCAGATTAAAACTGATACATATTACCAGGGAGATACATAGGTGGTACATAGCATATGAAAAGATGCTACACATCATGTTACCAGGGAAATGCAAAGTAAAATGATGAAATATATTATACATTATTAGAATGGACAAATCTGGAACACTAAGCATACGGAATGCTGGTGAGAATGTAGAGCACAAAAATTTTAATTCATTGCTGGTGAAAGTGCATAATGGTACAACCACTTTGGAAGACAGTTTGGCAGTTTCTTACAAAACTGGATATAGCCTACCATATGATCTAGCAGTTGTGTTTTTTGGTATTTATGCAAAGGAGTTGGAAAATAACGTTTACATAGAAACCTGCACATGGATGTTTATAGCAGCTTTATTTATATTTGAAAAACTTGGAAGCAGTGGAGGTGTCTCTCAGTAGGTGATTGGATAAATAAATGATGATATATCCAGACAATGAAATGTTATTGGAGCTAAGAAGAAGTGACCAGTCAAGCTGTGAAAAAACACAGAGAAATCTTAAGTGCACTTTATTAATTGAAAGAAGCCAATCTGAAAAGGCTACATAAGATGATTCTTATATCCTGGAAAAGGTGTAACTAAGGAGACAGTAAAAAGATCAGCAGTTGCCAGGGCTGTGGGGATGGGTAGATGGGCAGGGAGCAATGGATGGATAGCAAAGGATTTTGGGGGTGAAACTACTTTATGTGATATTGTAGTGGTGGAAAAATGTTAGTATAAATTTGCCCAAACCCATAAGGTGTACAACATTAAGAGTGAACTTTAATGCGAAGCATGGACTCTGGGTAATGTGTCTGTGTAAGTGCATTAGTTATACCAAAGTCTCTTAAACAAACCTGATTATACCATGAAGCATTTGTGCTATACACAATATGAATGGTAAATTTTAATTTTTTTCTGTGGCATCTTTCATCATGGCACAGTCCTACTTCAAAACCCTCAGTACCTTCTTTCAGAATGCTCTTACTGGTGTTCATTGTGCTTCCCTAATAGCCCCAGGCTGTCTTTACAGATTCCTGTCCTGTTGCTACTCCACCCATACTTGCTAGTGTTTGCTTCCTCCTTGTGGGTAGTACTATTGGCATAGTAGAGGACAGACAATTCTTTGTTGTTTGAGACTGGCCTGTGCGTTATAATTACTTAATGTCCTTGCCCCACCTCCTGTCCACTGTCTGCCAGTAGTAGTGAGGAGGAGGTGAGCCAGAGGGGTAAGAAAGGAGTAAGTTAGGACACTCTGAGTGGAGAAACAGTCTGCTAGCCAAATTGTACTACTTGTGGGTTCCAGAGCTCATCACACTTCTTAGTTGTGTTTTTCTTGTCCCTTTTTCTAACTGCATTTATTAAAATCCAATTACTCTTTCATAAGGCCACAGGAGATGGAATTGCTTACATAGAAAAGTCAGGCAAATTATTTATTGGGTGTAGTATAGTATTAATACACATAATATTAACTGTATATAGTGATAGTTCATAGTAATGTAAACAGGCTTAGTCCTTGACCTCATGAAGTTTTATTACTAGAATCTTCACCTCTAGAATGTAAGGGCCTTTAAAATATTTTAAAGTACCCCTTGGTTATTTTTGCATATTATTTTGTATATTTTTTTCAGTGGGTATTTGAACAATAATATTCGACAATCAACAGGCTTTAGTCTCAATGAGACTAAATAGTTTTAAGCAGAAGTATATTGTTATTTTATTTCTACTGTGGTAGCATAAAGAAGCGAGGTGAGGATTTTTATTCTCTTCTTGTTAGGTGCTGGGGTTTGAACCCAGGTTGTCATATATACTAGGCAAATGCTGTACCACTGAACTATATATATCCCGGCATAGATTTCTAGGCCTTCAGTCATTGTATTTCAAAGGAAATAAAATTTCCTGTGGGAAAATGCATCACTCTTGCTGTATTTTCAGCCCCCATTTTTCTTCTTGTTCCAGTTGGGAACAACACCAAACCCGAGAACAGTCTTCATCATCCACTTTCTTATCCCTTGGAGGCATGGACCATTGAGTGCTGCTAGGATGCTGTAACTGTTTCTGCTGTTGTGCTTCTCAGCCTCCAATCACATGATACATGCAACTTGCTCAGTAAGCCCTATTTCTCACTTCATAGGAGAACACACCTGTGTTGAGGTCAGCAGATAAAGTGGCTTTATTCAAAGCCAACTGGAGGGGCTGGGGATTTAGCTCAGTGAGTAGAGTGCTTGCCTTGTAAGCACAAGGGCCTGAGTTCGATCCCTGGCACCACCAAAAAAAAAAAAAAAAAAAAAAAGCCAACTGGAATTGTGGGGTGATGAATGAACACTGGGATTTTTGACATGTTTCAGATATTAGCAGAGATTTTGAAAGAGACTGAGCTAGGCCCTTCATTCTCTAGTTGGTACATGATGACCTACCTTAGCTTTCAAAAGAATTCCAGCATTATTTCCCAACTATAAAAGACCCCCAAACTGGGAAAGAATGGATTTACAACCCATTTGTGAATAAACTAGATGAATTGACTTTGTCCATGGTAGAAGATAATCGACTGCTTGAGATCACAAATGATGGTGGCCTTAAAAGTATGTTTGAGACAAATTCAAATTTCTGTATGTTCTAGATTAAAGTCAAGGTGGAATATCCTGAGATTACCACAAAAGCACCGAAAAGCGTCTTTCCCTTTCCCACACCCTATCTCTGTGAAGTTGGGGGTTTCTGCAGTGATAGCAACCAAAATGCAATTACAGAGTGGACTGGACATAAGCAACATGCTTCAGGTGTCACTGTCTCACGTTATTCTCAGATTGGATCATCTAGTTTCAGGCAGACAAGTTCAGGGCTCTCACTAATTCTGCATTCTTGTGAGTATATAATTATTTCATCGTATATTACAGTGGGACAATAATAGAAATAAAATGCACAATAAATGTAACGTATTTGAATCATCTCGAAACCACCCTACTACACCTTGCATCCTTTTTTGTGGAAAAAATAACTCTTTTCGGTCTCTGGTGTCAAAAAAGTTGGGAACCACTGTTCTACCCAATCTCATGTTTGTTTTTTTATACATTCTGTATACTTAATGCATATCAAACCAGTTGTATTTCTCTGAATGTTCTATATTTTTTTCATGTCACTGAAAATAATGGTATTTCTTCTTCTAGGCATGCATTGCTCTCTTCATTTTCCATTGCTTGGACAAAATATCTGACAGCCACGATTTAAAGGAAGAAGGGTTTATTTGGCTCACATTCTTAGTGGGTTTGGTCACCGGGCTCTAGGGCTAACTCCAAGGCAGAAATGGCATGATGGAAGGGCATGGCAGAAGATAGCTGGTCAACCTGTGGCATCCTAGAAGCAGAGAGAGAAGGGAGGAGCCTGGGACAAGAATCCTCCTTTCCAGTCATGCTTATAGTGACCCAACTCTCCCTCCCAGGCCCTGGCTCCTAACAGCACATTCAGCCATGAACCTGTGTCAGTGGCTTAATCCACTGATGAAGATAGTGACCCACTGATCCTGTTGCCTTCCAGAAGTCCGACCTCTGAACACATGAGACTTTTGTGGGATGTTTTACATCTAAGTTGTAGCACTTACCACGATCCTCAAAACTCTAAATAAATTTAAAATTCTAAATTTAAATTTAAGTCATTTAGAACTCTATATGTAGCTCCAGAAAACTTTTACTGACTTCTCTTTTCCAGTCTCGATTTAGGTGCCTTTATTCCATTGTAACAGACTGTGTCTTAGTCTGTTTTACGCTGCTGTAATAAAATACCACAGACTAATTTATAAACAATAGAAACTTATTTGTCACAGTTCTTGAGGCTGGGAAGTCCACAATCAAGGAGCTGGCATCTGGGAGGCTCTTTTTGCTATATTATCTCAAGGCAAAAGGGCAAGTGAAAATGAAGGGAGGGTTGGAGAGAGCACACATGAATATGCAAGAGATCAAGCTTAGTCTTGACCCTTTTTATAGTCAGAATTAATCCATTCAGAATTAATCCATTAGGCCCTACTTCCTAAAATTTGCATTTGGAATTAACCGTAGCACGCTGCAACCCATAGTGCGCTGCGTAGCACACTGTTCTCACTAATATCTAACATCTTATTGTAGGGGAAAATGTCTTCTTTCTCACTAGACTGTGACCTTTTTTGGAGCATAAGTTACTCTGTTACCTCTTGAATTCCTAATTTCTGTGACCACATTGTACAGTATAGAAGCCTGAAGTTTGCGGTTTAGTTACTGTATGAAGTAACTGGAAGTTGCAGAGGTCTAAAATATGCTCAGCCAAGCCTTGGTTTTATGAACATGTGAGAATAAAAAAACATGGTTTCTACTCTGTTCATAAGCTTAGTTGTGTGGGCAAAGTGATGTGTAAAGCAATTCGAGATTTTAAGAAGTACAACTTTAAGTGCAGTCTTAGAATGACTTGACAATAAAGATATAATAAGAAATACAAAATTCTTTGACATTTTATATCTGCTTTTAACTGCTTTTCTCTTTAATAGTTAGCACTACTAACATGCCTCTACCTTTTACGTATTTATCTTGCCATGTCTATATTCCTCACTAGAGTGTTCTGAGGACTTTTGTCTTTTTTGTTCATTTCCATATTTCTAGTATCTGGCACACGGCAGGTTCCCAGTAGGTATTTGTTGAACGGATGGAATGGGGTTGGGGTAAGGAATTGATCACTGGGAGACAGTGTTTATGAAAGATTTTATAGTGACTTTACAACCTAAAGTAAACCTTAAGAGAGAGTATTTTATTATGCGTGAAATATGTTTATTAGCAAAATAAGGTATATGTAAAAATTTTACTGGAGACAATTATATATTTACACTGTTATTTTAGTACTTGAGAATTTATCTTTTACTTTGTGTCCATTAAAATAATTATAAATGCACTTGAACTCATAGCCATATCAAGAGTCTGGTGGTTTTGTGAATTAGGGATCATAACTGGCCATTATGCCTCTCATTTCTTAGACTTGAGCAAATCTTGATTAGGTTTTAAATATTTGTGTGTATGTACATATACATGTCACACATAACTTATAATTTCATTTTTCAGTTTTTTTGTTCTGTTTTTCTGGTAACGCTGGGGATCTAGCCCAGGGCCTCATGCATGAGAGGCAACCTCGCTGCCCTTGAGCTACATCTGGTCCATTTTCTACTTTTATAGTTACTTTTTCTACTTGTCTTCCACAACTAAAGGAATTAAAATTAGATTTTTTTTTTTTTTAAAATTAGATTTTGAATTAGAACTGAAAATGTTAAATTGCCAAAGTATATTTTAGGATATACCTGGAACATGTAGGTAATGTAGATTCAAATTGTTTTTTAGAAAATAAAATTGTGTATTTCAAGGATTGGCCTCTAACATTTTTTTCCAGGTAGGCATCAAATTAGATATTCTTAGGCTTTTAAAAGCTGTAGTAAAACCTTAAGCATTTGGTTTACTTGCTTTATTTTAGAGATGAGTTAACTAAGATCCAGTGTCAAGTTGTTTGCTCACCATTAACCAATGACAGTTAACTTGTAACAAAGCCAGAATGATGTACTAGATTTTGAACTGTTGATGAAGAGATCAGCCAGACTGTGGCATTCTTTTCTTTTTTTTTTTTTGTGGGGGTGATGGGGATCGAACTTAGGGCTTTGCCATTGCTAGGCAAGCGCTCTACCACTTGAGCTAAATCCCCAACCCGACTGTGGCATTCTTTACGCTAACCATATTAAACTTTAAAGCCAGTACTGTTTCTAGAAATACATGTCTTTCAGATATAATTTTGAAATGATATTATTTTAATGATCTAGTAGAATAGTAGCAGTAAGTTCCTGAAATTGTCAGCTTACCCGGCAGCCAGGAAGGGTATAAGTACAGCTTTGGTGGCAGTTTTCCTTTTTTTGGTAGGTAGGTTGTTTGTTAGTTGTATCAGTAGAAAGCAGTTTTCATCAATCTGTATTTTAGCCTTTGAAAAGCTCCTCGTGCCCTCTAGTTAGTTTTTGAAAACTTGAATTTGAAAGTTCATACCTAATGCATAGAAAGAAGTTTAACCAATAATATATTTTAAGGAAAATATAAGGAATAAGATGTGAAAAAATTCAGTCATTTTTTTTCTTGTTGAACCTAAAAAGTTACATATTTTTTTAAAAAGATCATCTTGGTATACTCTTGAATTCTGTTAAATAGAAAAATGAAAGAAGGATCATGTGACTATTCTACATTTCCTTGTCTAGTTTGTTTGGTTGTTTTGTAATACTTTCCTAGGACTAACATTTTAATTAAACTGGATTATACAAAAATAGCACCTTGTACTCTTTAATTTTTAGCTTTTTAAAATATATTGGAAGATTGTTTTTTGCGGGGAAGAACAATAAGTGAATATAGTGGGTTGCAGGGGAAGAGGTGGTTAAAGATGTGAAGGCTTTAGAAACTTGAGTTTAGTACTGGTGTAGCTTCTTTTTGTTGTTGCCTAATACCAATGGAATTGGATTATTTTTAGTTGTGTTTATATATTATACTTTGGATGTGAAGAATACGGTGCTGGTACTTTAAAGCTTCTTACTATGACTTGGTCTGAAGTTTAATTTTGTTGACTTTCTGCTTTTAAATTATGTTCCGTAACTTTGTCCTACCAAACTGTGATTTGGTATGACGAGTTAGTAATTGCCCTTCGTTCTGTTTCAGATCCCTGCATGTCACTGAGTCCACCGTGCTTTACAGACGAAGACAGATTTAGTCTGGAAGCTCTTCAAACAATACATAAACAAATGGATGATGATAAAGATGGTGGAATTGAAGTAGACGAAAGTGATGAAGTAAGTGGAAAACTTTCTCTCTGGTTCTTTTAGGACAGAGTGACCTGTGTTTCTAGACTTAAAATTTCCCTTTATTCCTCGTATGACTCAACTTCATCTTCAATATTTTCAGCTTTTTACATTTACTTTTAGTCTATACCTTTGCAGTTTTTCTTGTTTTTTCTTCCATTTGTATACAGGTTTTCTCAGTTTTATGAAAACCTTCAGGCTTGTGGTCTTTTTTTCTTTTGGAGATAGGGTCTTTCTGTGTATTTCAGGCTGGTCTTGAACTCACCAGATAGCCCAGAATGGCTTTATAATTGTGGCTATCCTCCTGCCTCAGTCTCCAGAGGCCTGAGATTACAGGTGTACACCACCATGCCCAGCCAATCTCATATTCTTGGAATTCTTAAACATATATTCTGGTCTATCATTTATCTGTTGCTGCTTTATAAACCACACCAAAATGTAGTGATTTAAAATGGCAGCATTTTATTATTCTTTCAAGTATGTGGGTTAACTGAGCTTAGCTAAGCAGTTTTTCTATTCTCTTAGGTATGAACTGAGGTTGCTATGGCAGTTAACATGCATTTGGGAGTTACTGGGGCTGGAATATCTAAGACGACCTTTTATCTTTCATGATCTCTCTGTATGTTCCTTGCAATATTCAGGAGTGTAGCTCAAAATTTATTACAGCATGACAGCTGGTTTCCAAGCGGTAGTGTTCCAAGAAGGCAAGTTCCCATGTGCAAGTGCTTATCATGCCTGTGCTTGTCAGTGCTTTCTAATATCAGATTGGCTAAAACAAGTCCTTTGTCTAAGCTCAGAATTCTGTATGGGAGAGGATTACATGTGACCAAGGTGACTAGGAGGTCTGGTTAATTGGAGGCCATCAGTTTACTAATTTACTGTTATCTACTGTCTTTCGTTTTTAAGTATTCCTATCTTTCCTTGGTCTGGTTTTTCTCTTAGTTTCTCTAGAGGTTCTTTATTTAGTTTCTCCATAGAAGTTACGTCTCATTCTAACCAAGTCCCCTGTCATTTTCAGGCCTCTTTAACCTCTTTGTTGTATTAGTCATTGTTGAGATGCTTCTTTTTTGGTTTATGTAATACTAAATTATGTTACTTCTTACATCATTACCTAATGTTGTATAGCAGTGACATCCTCTAATAATATTGTTACTTAACAATGACATGTTCTAAAGATCAGTACTTGACCTGATAATTTTAAATTTTTAAAGCAGAATCTCTCCCCCCGTTTTAAATCTCTTACTACTCAGTGGCACTTCTGGACCTACCTCTCTTCAAATCTTTTCTTCTAAATTAGAAGTTGGCAGACATTGTTCTATAAAGGGCCAAGTTGTAGTTTGAAATGTGTCGTCCAAAAACCTATGTTGAAGACCTAACTCTCAGTAATGCAGACGGACCGTATTTAGAAATAGGGTCATTACAGATGAAATTAGGTAGGATGAGGACACACCCGAGTAGGCTAGATCTTTAATTCAGTGTGACCAGTGTTCTTATAGGAGAGGAAAATACCATATGGAGACACAGACATTAGAAAGAGGACAGCCATGTGACAGTGACAGCAGAGGTTGAGGGTATGCAGCTGCAAGTCAAGGAGTGCCGATGATTGCTGTTGACTTGAGCAGCTAAAAGAAAATCATAGGGTAACTTTTCTCTTCTAGTCCTTTAGCATGATCCTGCTGACATCCTTGATTTTTAACTTTTAGCTTCCAGATCTGTAAAAGATTAAATTTCTCTTGTTTCTAGCCACTCAATTTGTGGTACTTTGTTGTGGCAGTTTTAGGAAATTAATAAAGGTAGTAAATATTTTAGGTTTTGTGGGCAGTATTGTCTCGATGGAACACTCAATTTTGCCACTGTATGAAAGCAGCTATAGATCATACATGAGCTAATAGACATAGTGGTTTTCAGTAAAACTTCATTTGCAAAACAGACAGCAGGCTTAAATTTGTCTGTATGCCAACCTCTGCTATACATAAGATCATGTGTTGTTAAAATTACTCATTTTTTTCCCCCTTTTGCTATTGCTTCTTAAGTACTTTGGTTATTTGCGTGTTCTGTTTTAATCTAGGTATTTATTTTCTTGTGCCCAGCTTACTGTCACTAGGTTTTTCTTGTCTAATCCATCGCATTTATCACTTTGGGAGTATTTGCCTCAGCTGAGAAACTTGCAGGAGTCTCTAATTGCCTGTTAGATCAGATATTGATGTATCTGCATCAGTTGATTCCTACTTCCTAACATAATTTCTTCTTATTGTGATTAAAGCATTTGGTTAAAGCTTGGTGATAACAAAATCACTTTCACTTTTAAATAGACCTATTTATTTCATTTGCTTTTAGAACTACGAACTATATAATGAGTCTAGCTTGTATTATTTCCAATTTAAAAAGTCTTTTAAATATGTAAATTATTCTACTGGTTATAGTTTGAGTGAGATGAAATTGGTGAATTATCAGGAGTTTTACCATTAGGACAATTTTTAAATTCATTCATTCATCCATTCATTCATTTGTGTTCGTGGGGATTGAATCCAGGCCCTTCACACCAAGCTATATCCCCAGCCCTTTTTATTTTTTTTGAGACAGGGTCTTGCTGAATTGCAGAATTGGGCAAGCCGAGCTTGAATTTGTGATCCTCCTGCCTCACCTTCCCAGAGCACTGGTATTACAGACATGCACCCATTTTATTATATTGAGTGGATAATTCATGCTCCCCCCCCCCTTTTCTTTCCTTCCTTCCCTCTCCTTCTGCCCCCTTCCCCTCTTTCTCTTTGTCTCTCTCCCCCTCCCTTCCCTCTGTCCCTGCCTTACACATACAGGCAAAAAGACACATGCAGTCAAACTATAATATTATTTTCCCAAGATTGTTTAAATGGTTTGTTTAGTTGCCAGTTTAGATACGTAATTGAGCACTAAACATATCAGCTCTTTATAAAGGAGTAAATTATTCTCTAAGATAAAAGGATTTTCTAAAACTATCTGTTTTCTTGGTCATTTGCAGTATGACTGGATTAGCTCTCTCAAATTCTGCATCATCTTTGTTTTTACATCATGGCCAATGTAATAGTGACATCATTCCCTCATGACCCTGTTGCCTTCCAACATCACAACTCCTAACATCACCACAGTAACAAATTTCAACGTGAGTTTTGGAGTGGACTGACATTCAAGTCATAAGATACTATAATTACAAAAATACTGAAATTTGAAACAAATAGAAATTCGCATTTGCCGAATAATTAGAAATACCTTTAAAGGAATGAGTAAAGTTGTGCGTAATGTGTGGACGGAAGTGTATTAAATAAGCTTTGAGAGATATTTTATGACTTATTAAAATGTATTTAACTGCATAATAGTTTCTAGAATTAGAAGTTATTTAATCATTTCAGTTTATCGTCACATTTTAAATGCATATGTCCACAGTGTCTCCGCTGTGTGAAACAGTTAAATGGAGTGATACAGAGCTCAGAATAAGAGAAAGGCTTGCGATAGAAGGAGCAGCAGCATGGAAGTTAGGTTTTGTAACTAATATTGGAAGTGACTTTGGTTGTATCCTACTTGTGAGAAGTGAGACACAAGGTCCAGAAACAAAATTTACCTCAGTGATCTTTTATCACATCTCTTTTGACTCCTAGGTAGTATGTGAATTGCTGTTATTGTAAACCTAGACATAGATACCAGGTGTGCCGAGAACCAGTCATTTCATGGAAAAAAACACACTGACTTGTCTGAAAGAATTATACATGACAAAGAATCAAGAGTATGTAAGATACTAGACGTAGAAAAGACATGAGAAAGTAGCAAATTGCAGCTGGGATGATCCGTGGGTATCAAGAAAGTGAGACACCCGTTTGATGAAAGCTGGTGAGACAGCAGCTCAGAGCTCGTAATCTCTGTATCCCAGTGTACTAATACATAATGCAAAGATGTGCCAGTCATGGACCGGCTCTTCTGGTCCATGAAGCTCTTGTTGAGAGTCAGAAAAAGCTAGTCCTTGGAATTCTTCACGTTTTCATATCTGCTCTTATAAAAACATTTTACTTAAATGTAAATATTAAGGGGAGCTTAGAAAGTTAGCAGAAATGTTATCCCATTATGATGAAAATTATGGATCCTTAGGTATCAAAGTAAATTTCCATCAAACAGATTAGTATAAGTTAAAGAAAAAGTAAGGGATACTTTATAGATTTGATGCATTGTAGAGATGTGTGTGGTTCCAACATAATGCTTCAAATAGTGTTATTAAATCATTTAACGGTTCTGATAGCAGTGAAAAAAAAAGAAACTTACTGGAGGCCAAAAATTGCTCTCATAACCCATAATTCCCCAAACTAGTTTTGTCATGTACTTCTATGAGTAAGAAGATTTTGAGTGTGCACTCTCTGTTAGATTAAAATAAACAGCTCTATTTAGGAAGTATATATGTATACTACATAGTTCTATATATGTATACACACACACACAAAACTCTTGTACCAATGTTATGTCTTCTTAAACTGTTCAAAAATGTAACTTAAAAATGGGATAAGATTGAATATAAGTGGTCTGGACAACTCAGTTTAGAGGCCACTGCACTAATGAATTGTAGAGCAAGGTCATGTTACAGATTATATAATCTGCATGTTATAAGTTATATAATCTTAATTTTTTATGAAAACAAGTTATGGAGACATTACTAATGTTGTCTTTTTTAAATTTCTACTACCCTGTACATGTTTCTTAACCCCGTACACTTTCTTAACACCAGTTGCTGATACTTTTATGATCAGCAGTCTGCTTTTTCATTACTGAAATTAGCTTTGATTCCTGTGGTATCTGTAAGAAATTTATTCATTTACACTAATTTAGGGAAAAAAGGTAGAGACTGTACAATTTTGATAAGACATAATTAAAGTCTATTTCTTTAAAAACAGCCTTTTCCCATAAATTTGTCCCTATGACTATTTTAATTACAAATTCTACAAATTTTTAAATTTAATTTGTATTTGGAGTGTGTCTAGTTATTGATCTGAAAAGACCCTAGAAGTAGTTTTTATAATGCCTTTAAATAGGAGACTGTGGAAGAAAAACACTTACAAAGGTGGAAGGAATCTCTTAGGGTGTGCTCAAGGTATATCACCTTGGTATCACACAGCTCACCAAAATATATTAAGCATCAAATTCTTGTTTCCCATTTTTGGTCCTTTTCTGTTCACCTGTATGTAAGTGCAGTTTAAACTACTCCACATGATATGTGGGCTATTTATAGACTTTAGAAGCAATGTAGAAAAATGGTGAGGCAGTCTGATACTTTGTGTTTAGCTTACAGAGGGAGGGAAGGAAGGAAGGAGGAAAGGACAGATCATTGTAGCCATATCTCAGGGGAGAAAAGAGGACAAAAAGAGAATTGGCATAGTTCACAGAAACTGCTCTAAGGAGTAAATTAAAGCATGCTCCCTGGACAAGCAGTTTTAACTTTTCAGGAATGCTTGTTAGAAATGCACATTCTTGAGCCCTACTCCAGCGCTGCTGAATCAAACACTTTGGGGTGGCATCCAGCAATCTGTTTAGCAAGTCCTCTGAGTGATTGTGGTGTCTGGTGAAGGTTGACAGCCACTTGATTAAACCTTAGGGCATAGATAGTAGCTGGAAGTTCTTTATCTTGACCTTTTATGAGTGCATATAAATTATACTTACAAATCTTATTTTCTTATGATTGGATTCATGAAAAGTGGTTCATGACTTACTGTAATGAATCCTACAGTTATTTTTGCATTATGCTCTTATTCTTGTCATCTTGGCACAGTATATTTATTTGGTCGCTGTGATGGTCTTGGAAAAAACATTTTCTTCTGCCTTTGTACTTTGTGATCTTACTTTTGCCCATTTCCATTTTAAAAATTTTTTTCTACATTCTGTAGGGAGCCATGGATAAGCAATTACTGTAAGGCAGGATTATGTGTATGTTTTTCTTGGGAAGGGATCCTTTCGTTTTGTTAAAGTAAAACAGTTTTATAACCCAGGTCAGTGACAGCGAACATTTTAGATCTTTAGTGATGGCAAATAGCCTGCTGTGGCACGTGTGCCATAGGTTCGCCACTACTGACCTAGATAGTTGAGAAACATATATAAGTTATTGAGACAGATCTTAAGAGTAAACTTCTCATTATTTTGTAGTTGTATCTAGAATATTTAACTTGTGAATTTTCTGCCCTACCTCAGTATTTATTTAGTTGAGTATCCAGGCTTTTATATCTTGCATTGACAATTGTAGTACTTATTTACTGGACTTCCATCTTCATTTCTTGCTTTTTTGATTTGTTTACCAACTGCTCTTATTTTTGTACTTACGACATTTTGAAAAACTGATTCTCTCAGAGTGTTGCTAGTCATGTATCTGCTTGTCCCTCAAAACAACCACCATAGAATACAGAAGACTTTCTCATATCTACCAGTTCTTACCATATTTTAGATTGTCTCATCTCTACCCTATAATTCTGATTTATTATAGAATGTTTGCTCTTCATGAGGTTACCTTAGTCATAGGCCATTTAAGAAGCACCATTGCTACTTCATAGTTGGTTATGTTTGGACTAATTAGGTGTTTCTGATGAACTAGTAGCTTAAACACTGTAATACAGTTTGTGTGGAATGATGTACTAAAATGGTAAGTAAGCACTCTTAAATGCAACCTAATAATAAACTAGAAAACTGTGACCGGTAGCAAGAGATCTTTGTATGCAGAAACCAAAATTCCTGGAATCATCTTATGGCATCTCAGACCATTGAAACATTCAGTACCTTTTGCCTTTTTCTGGAAGTTAGCACTGAGTTCTTGCTTCTACTGGAAAATCTTTTACCTCTCCCTCAAACTCTTTCACCTTTCCTTAGTCAGACCACATGGGAATTATATATTTTCATTAGACAATAATTTCTCATTCCTGTTCCATTAATGTTTAGTTTACCCCAACAAGCATTTCATATTCAGCATTGTTACAGACTGAAAGGGGGCCGAGGAGTAGGAGTATGAATCAGGATCGTGCATCTGGACTTCTCTGCTTTGGTTCTAGCCTGACTGTACTGCCAGTCCTGTGCCTTTCCTCCCCCTCCTTAGCATTTTCAGGGTAACAGCATGGCATTATATTTATGTAATATATTTATTGGAGAGTTTAGCTCACTTGATATATTGTCTTATCTTTTAAAAGATGTCTGGATTTGAGTGGGTGCAGAACCTATTTATTACCATTTCACAAATGAATTAAATGCAGTTGTGTCTTATGGTAACATTTAACACTGTTAGTTTTATATTACCATATAATTCGTCATTCAAGTTGGCAAACATGTAAGAATGAAAGAGGGCACCATTAGTAATTATACCAAGACAAGAGGTGTGAACAGGTTCTGTACCAGGCCAAGGAGCCATGTAATTAGCCTCACTATGTGACTTACACGATCTTTCTGTTGTGCTTGCCGTTATCTCTGTCGCGCTCTTTCACTGAGTTGTTAATTGCTCTAAGTGTTGTGTCAAAATTTCTGCTATTAATAAAGCTCTTATCCGTTAGGTTTTAGTTTGTCACTCTGAGTCTTTCAGTGTTGTATAGCATGTTTTCTAGTAATATGATGGACATACTCAAAAACTTTCTTAGAGTTTGTTCTCTGGAAGTAAGGTGGTTGGAAAACATTTTTATATTAAAGTAATACACACTAATCCTCTCTTTGATTTTAGAATTTTTTTTAATGGTAGTAAGTTTTTTTGCTTTTCCAAATTTTCCTCCATTCCTCCCTCTCCTCTTTTCCTCCCTTCCTTCCTTCTTTCTGTTTCTGCCATCTTTATTGAGGGATAATTGATAAATAAAGGTTTTGTATGTAAGGTATACAGCATTATGATTTAATGTTTGTACACATTGTGAAATGCATGCCACAATCAGGTAACTAACACAACCGTCATCTCACGTACAAGAGAGGATACACTTTCCAGTTATGAGATCAGTAAATTATGGGGATCTAATGTATGCTAGTGACTGTAGTGAATAGCATAGTATAATATACTTGAAATTGGCTAATGGACCAGATTTTACGTATTCTCACTTCACACACACACACACACACACACACACACACACACACACACACACAATGATAACCACATTTTCACATGTGAAGACTTTTATGTAATAGTCTAAATTTCTTTTCCTTTTTCTTTTTCTTTTTTGTTTTGTTTTGTTTTTGGTGCTGGGGATTGAACTCAGGGCCTTGTGCTTGCTAGGCAAGCACTCTAATCACTGAGCTAAAGCCCCAGCCCTTGGTCTAAATTTCTTTATGAACCTATCATTCAGCCTGCTGGAATTTCTCCAAGAGTTTCGAGCTGCATTCACTAATCATACAATCTTTAGAAGACTGTTTTTCTCTAGAAAGCTGTTTGGGTGGACTTTAATGGTAAAATGCTCTGCTGTATTAAGGAGATGTATGGCAAGTTGTTCTTACACTCAGGCAACTTCACCTTGTTTGATTATAACATTATAGTCCATAAAGTCTTCATGCCATCTCACATTAACTCAGAAGGGCATTTTTTTGGGATGGGCAGGACAGGTGGTCTCCCAGTTTTACAGATAAGGAGACTGAGGATTAGAAAGATTAAATTATTTAGTTCATGTAGCGTGTGTGGGGAGAATTGAGATTTGTGCCCAACTCTCTGAGCTCCTCTTCACTCTCTGTGATATGTTTAGACAAAAGTTTGAAACTTTTCTTTTCTTGTTATTTTAATTTGTTTGCTTTTGACTCATATCTAGCACTGAGCCCTGGAAACTAAAAAAGCATCTTTGTATAATTCTTCAACTGTGTTTCTGTTAATGACATAAGTCTTTGTTTGAAGTTTCTGGGTATTGACGTTGGCTGTTTCACAAGAATCTTACAGGCTGTTTGCCCATTAATCTTGATTGTCAACTTGACTGGATTAACAGACTCTTAAATTGTAATGGCAATTAGCTTCATCAGTGGGTTAATCCATTGATGAGTTCACAGGTGAATGGGCTGGCGAGGAGGAGGAAGGGTCTCAGTGGAGGGTGTGGGGCATGGGGCCTGGCTTTGGAGGCTGCACCTGGTTCCTGACCCCTTCCTCTCTGGCTCTTTTCAGTTCTCTCTGCTTCAAGGCTGCCATGAGTTGAGCAGCTTTCCTTTACCATGCCTTTCCACCATGAAGTCTTGGCCTTGGAGCCAGCCAGCCGTAGATTGAAACCTCTGAAAACATGAGCCAAACTAAACCTCTCCTCCTTTAAGTTTTGCATGTCAGGTATTTTGTCTTAGAAATGGAAAAACTGACCACTGTAAAAAATTAGTACTGGGAGTTGGGGCCATTGCTGTGACTATGCCTGAGCACGTGGTTCAGAAGCCTTTGGTACTGGTTTGCAAGAGGAATTTAGAAATGTTTGGAGAAGTGAGCGACAGGTGCCCTGGAATATTGCAAGCAGACCTTGATGGCGATTATGGTGGGAGCTCAGAATACCAGATTGTTGACAAGGATGTGCGGTTGCTGGAAAGATTAGCTCCATTAAAAATAAATGAAGTTTTTCTTCATGAGGCTCAGAAGAAAGACAGATTGGGGAATCTCAGGAACCAGTAAGATATCACCCACTGCAGGTTCAAGGGTATAAAAGGGTAAACTCCTCTGAAAGACTTTGTTGTGAGAAGAATGCCCTGGGGTTCCCTGCTCACTTAGGGATTTTCCTTGTTCAGCCATCCATGTGCTCATTGGCTGCTGCAGGTCTCAGGGGTCCGGGCTAGTACTAGTCATCATGGTGATTGTTTTTCCGAAATGAAGAATGGAGGAGTTGTGGGGTCATGGAGGCTTCCACCTAGATTTTAAAGAAAGGCTGAAGAGACCAGGCAATTGTGATAGGGTTAGCGTTCTAAACACTAGCAAACCACATTGCTTTCTCTCTTTGTTTTCCTTTCTAGAAAGTCTGATTCAGTAACCACCTTCCTTAAAAATACTGTTTACTGTATCTCTTTAAGTGGTAATTATTTTTATTGATAGCTTTATTGGTTTACCCTCAACTCTGTCTCAGTGCTCTGATCTCATCTTTGCCTTCTTCTGAGTTGTTGAGTTTTATTATTATTTGATTTCTAACTGGCCTTACCATTGCTAGTCTTTTCTTCATTTTAAATCCATTTTGACGATTATTCCTCAATTAAAAACAGTTTGAAATATGCTATTTTCAAAAACTTGCTTGATAGTCCAGTGGTCCCATACTTCAGTGTCTGTTAGTGTTGCCAGAGGACTTGTTACAGCACAGATGGCTAGGCCTAACCACAGAGTTAGTATGTCTGATTCAGTACGTCTGGGATGAAACCCAGTAATTTGGTCTTCTAAGTTTGCTGACAGTGCTGATACTGCTAGTCCAGTGGCCATGCTGTGAGAACCACTGCCATAGTCTAGCAAATAGTCTATGCTTCTTAGTTTGGCATTCATGCACTCTTATGCTATAGTTATAACCTACCTTTCTAGCCATGGTCACTTACTATGCAGCTTCTGTATGTATTCTTTATGCTAGCCAAAGTGGACTATTGACAGACAGCTTTTGTGCACATCATGCCTGCAGAAGCATTTGCATCAATTTCTTTCAGTTTCTTCTTGTTTCATTTTGTTTGTCAAAATACAGTCATCTTGTAACATTAATTTTAAGATTTAATTCAAATAGAACCTCCCTCAGATAAAGCCTTGTTTTTCTGTATTCCATCATTCTATTTTTGGAGGGGTTGATTTGAGACAGGGTCTCACTATGTAGTTCAGGCTGGTCTTGAACTCACTGTGCATCGCAGGCTGGCCTCAAACTCACAGCAGTCCTCCTAGCTCAGCCTCCCAAGTGTTGGGATTACAGGTGTGTGCCACCATGCCCAGCTCTGTCATTCTTTTGTCAAACCAAAGTAATCTTCTGTTTCACGTTTTCTTCCCTTATGTCATTTCCATTACCAAGTCCACCCTTTGGGTATTACCAGTGGTACATGAGTTACACGGCGTGTGTGTGGTGATTAAGGGAAATGAAACTCTTGGTAGGCTGTATATGGAAGCCTAAGAAGCCATCGTTCCCTAAATACTGATATTACTACTCTGAATGTCACTGATTGAAGTATTTTAAACTTCTATTCTATTTTTTTTTTTTCTCTGAGAAATTAGCAAATGATGAAGACATTTAACAATGACTCTTTGCTGGCTGGGGCTGTTGCTCTCAGTGGTAGAGCGCTTGCCGAGTGTTTGTGAGACCCGCATACAGTCACTGGCACTGGAAGGTGTTATTCCATGTGATAAATTGGGAGATCTCGTAATGATTGGTTTCTGAAAGCTCCCAAGAGATGGGCTGCACATTTAGGATAACATCTTTGTAGTGGATAGAATTGTGGCTGTGTAAGACAATGAGTTTCCTTTAAATTTTTGATGCATTAAAGGCTTTTTGTTTTTTTAGGTTTAATTAGTGTACCATTTAATCCAGAGATTTAGGTGTACAGTTTGATGCATTAATAGAAAAACGTACATACTCATACATCTACCACCTGAATTGAGAGGACATTTTCAACCTTACATTTAAAAACTCTTAGTTTCTTTTGTACAAGACAATGAAGAGACATCTCTTTGTGTTGCTGTGTGATCTGTTATCTTTTCCTTTCACTCTCCATTGCTAGTTTATTTTCTGTTTTGTGTTGTATTTAAAATGTGATGTCAGTGATCTAATCCCAGTCAGAGATGTTAGGATTTGGGTGGAAACGTTTTTTCTCACTGTCAGAAGTGACATAACAATTGAGAGCTCACAGTCTGTATTTTTGTCTGTAGATGGTTACCTTTCTCCTCTTACTCTGAAGTCATCGCTTGTGTGTTTGATCTCCTCTCCTCTTCTTACTCTAGAGCAATGCTTTGGAAATTTTTCTCTCATCAACAACCATAATTTCCATTTTCTGTTGGAACTTTCCCATCTCTCAAACCTACCGTTGTTTTTCTTACCTTTAAACAACAAAGTGAAAACTTAACTTGACTCTACTTTTCCCTTTGATTATTGCCCTGATTCTTTTAATCGTGGTTGTTTAGTTACAGCAAAATCCCTCAGAAGGAATTGTGTATTAGTTCTTTTTCCTCATTCTTTTCTTGAACTCACCCTAGGTTTTTTTTGCCTTTTGTCTTTATTACTCCATCGAAACTGTTCTTATGGCTGGGAATGTAACTTGGTGGTAGAGACGTACAAGGCCCAGGGTTTGATCCCCAGCCCTGGAAAAAAAAGTCTGTTCCTGTGCTCATCAGTGATGTCCATGTTTCTATGCAGGGTCTGTTCTTAGTCTTCACATCATTTACCAGCCTCATGATAGTTGAATGTGCTGAATATACTTTCCTTTTTAAAGCATTTTTTAAAAAACTTGACTTTCAGTTTAAAAGCCAATTTTATTATACTCTGTTAGTGGGTTTTTTCCCCCAGCTTCTTTGCTAGTTTCTTCTGTTTTTCCCTGTCCTTACTTCTCTTTGTCTATTTATACCCAGTCCCTGTGGTAATCTTGCCTAATTTCAAGGCTTTTAAAAATATCACCTATTCAGTAGAGTCCTGAACTCTGGATTTTTATATACAATTGCATCATCATCTTTGTTTGAGTATCTACTAGTCATCTTAAGTTTAAGTGTTCAAAGTCGAGTCCTAATTTTCTGTTGTCTTTGTTTGAGACCTCTGTTGTCTTTGTTTCTTGCAGTACAGTTACTGTTTAAATATCTGCACTATAATAATCATTGAGTAAAGCAAAAGTTTTGACGTCACCTTTGATCTCATCTGTATTGGTAGAACATTGTTCACATCTATTGATTTATTAAAAAGATTGGCAGATGTGCTTGCCTTGCAAGCATGAGGCCCTGAGTTTGATTCCCGGTACCCCCAAAAAAAGAAGAGAAAAAGATTGGCAGATGTCAACATTTTAAGTTCACTTTTATTAAAGTACTTCTTTAAAAGAGGAACTTGAGTATATCAATTATTTTATATATTTCTGTCAGAAAGGCAAGATAAATGCTTCTTCTTACAGATATTCAAAGTAGTTTCCAAAATTCCTCCAAAGGAGATGAAAAAGAAGAATATGTGTGTGTGTGTGTGTGTGTGTGTGTGTGTGTGTGTGTTGTGGATGTCTGGGTGAATTTGGTTATTAATGTCATGAACTAATGGATTTAAATGAACTTCATGTTACCATTATCTTTTTGTTGTTTAAATTGTCCTTTTTGGGGCAAATGGAAGCCTATTTAGGCTTGTACTTGGATTTTTTTTTTTTTCCTTTGTAGGAACCCAGGCTGATAGCTTGCTGTACATAATGTGTAATACTTAAGATACAAGGCATTGCGGCTAACATTGTTACAAATAAAAGGGAAATCAGAGTTATCAAGGGTTCCAGAGTAAACAGCATCTTCATAATTTCCATGTTTATCATCTTTACTTTCTCTGTGTAATTTAATGAGATCATCAATTCAAAGAATGGTAATTGCAGTTTCTGTTCCAAATGTCAACCTTTTCACTTTAACTGTGGTTGGTTCAAACACCCCTGCTTATTTTTTGTCTCGTGATTTACTGTGGATCAAATCAAGGCCAGTACATTTAAGATTTTTATGGTCTGGGTTAATTTGAGCCTCGCTATGAAAAGCTCTTAACTTTGCAACCAATTCCACGGTATCTTGGGCAGCATTAACTGCCACTGTGTTAGGAATGACAAGGGATCTTGCAAACTCTGCAATAGCAAGCTGTTTCCGAGGTCCTGTGCTGCTTATATAGTTTTCAAGGAATATGGAAAGGGCAGCCTCTATAGTGCTCCCACTTGGAACCATAGATGGATTTTAACTCCAACATTCTCTCCACCACACAGAATGCATCATGCAAAGAGCACTCCATCTCATCACATATGAAATCATTTGCCCTATATAAAATAATTGGTGCAGATGTATGAACCTTAGTATTTTTTGATTAATATCAGTTCATCTTCACACATTCTCTCCTGTATTATCTCTTCTGCTTGTCTCAACATTGTAGCATCAAAAGTTTCTTCACCTTCCAAACTGGCCAGGGTTGACAGAATAATTGCTTCAGAAGCTTTAGCAATACATTTCGGGTCACGTTTTAAAACTTTTCTAACTGCCATAGTGCCAACCTGCACCAGACACTTCATACATATGTCATCTGTTCTACCAGAGTAACATCGGCACCAGTTTCCAGGATCTTCTGAATTCTCTCTTTGGTTACACAGTATCTGATTCTCTCTAATTTGGCCCAGGTTTTTAGGGTTTGTAATAACCAACTGTACATCAAGCTTGATTTTTGTTTTCTACAAAAGTCAAGGTAAGTAATTTTTACATTAAATGTTCTCTTGGGCATGCCCTAAAATCCCACTACATATGTTGATTACATAGCCACTGATCAGCATGCTTTCCATCTGACTTCTGCGGGCTTTCAGAGTATCAACAGAATTGACTGGTTAGTGAGGCTGGCCTCTTATATCTACGTTTGCCAGCAAATACAGCATCTACTACAGTGTTGGCAAACCTTTTAGAGACAGTGCCCAAACTGCAACCCAAAACCCAAGTATTTATCACAAAGTGCCAACACTGCAGTGAAACCTGAATACTGACGTTTTAGTTTAGAAAAAACAACTCATACATTAACATCTTTTGTCTTAAAAGAATCACACCATAATAGAGCTTTTGGTGATACAAACAGCTTTTTATTGAAAGGCAAAAGTTTGCATTTGTGTGCTTTTGCACAATTAATGGGATCTTTGCTATTGTATGTATGCTGATAATTTGTCAAACTTTGGCTCATACTTTGTTAGTTGAGAGCAACACATGCAGCGCTCAGGTCATTTGTTAGTCTGTATCAGATTTGATATAATTCAAAGTTGAAAACATGCTGCTCACAAGCATAAGGTGATCAAAACAAAGTGAGACAAGCAATCTCAAGTGCTTTCTTTGACTTAAAATTATTTGGCAGAGAATTCCACACTTTAAGGATTTCAGTTTTAGAACTACCAACTGTGCTATTCTTTGTCGTCCCTTCACACTCTGTCTTCCCAAGCGTTGCACACAGGTTATAGAATTTATTTTTTCACAGAGCTTCTTTTTAATAGCCCTATTTTCAGATTTCCAAAATCTAACCAGTATAAACTCAGGAAAGATCAAGTTCTTCAAACTTGGTTTTATTTGGAGAAGTAAGAAAATACAGGGTTGTCTCCATCTTATAGAACTGTAAAAATCTGTTATTAAAATTCTCCTTTGTAGCTGCTACAATGCTAGAAAATTCCTTGGAGATTTCCTGATGGCTTGTAGGATTGCCTGCAAATATAGAATTTTCTAAATGCATTTTTACATTTGGAAAATACTTCAGCTGGCTGCTTTTGAGTTCACTTTCAAAAACTTGAAGTTTTCTCTCAAATGTTTTGATATCACAAAACATCCTTTCTGCTGTTCTCCCTGTTAGGGATATGCGGAGGGAGGGAGAAGGGAAAAGGCTGACGACGTTCACCATGGGAGAAAGCTTTATTGCAGTGTTACAACTCCTCCGCCTCATGCCTCACTCGAATGAGAGGGGCCTTTTATCCCTTAGCTGCCCCCTCCCCCCCCTTGGTGACGTTGGAGGCTTGAAAGTGTGCGTTTAGGATTGGTCCTTTCTGCACAGGGTGATTGGGTGGTGGGTAACACCCCTGGGTAAATTGGCGCGAGGGACCTAATTGAGGACTCTAGGCGGGAAGAGGGTTGTTTTCTTTTGAAAACCAGCAACGGCCATCTCGGGCATCTGGGGTGGATCAACCTAACACTCCCTATACCTTGTAGATTTTGTTCAGTACATTGAAGCATAGTGTAAAATCTGTAAAACACATGAGGTTGTTAAGCTAGGCCACATCAGTGAGGTGTGTATATATTCCTGCCCCTTTTTATTCCATCAGCAGCCTAATTCATCCAAGCAGGCTACAGATCTCTCCAGGACTTGTCCATTTTCTCCTTGGCCACTGGACGTTATTATACCTAAGTAAAGCATTATACTAGGCCTGAACCGCATCAAGAAGTGCTTGAAACTATCAAAAATTAAGAGTACGAGCCGTGATATAATTCACCAATTTTGTGACATCATTGAGGATATCGTCTAATTTTTGCTGCTTTCCCTGTCACAAAGAACTTCTTGATGTATAATACAATGAAACTGAATGATTGGATGTTTTGCTTCTTCAGCGAAGAACTGTATGAAATCAGATATTGTCCCCACCATGCAGGGGGCCTCATCACTGGTAATTTGAACTACTTTTTCTGGTCTTAGGTCTTGTGACAAAAAAGCCTCCATCACAGCACTGTAGATATCTGTCCCTTGTGTTCTTCCAGGCAAAGACACATTTCACCAGCTCTCCTCTCATGGTGTCACCAACAGCATAACAGCTTTATTGAAATATAATTGACTGACTGTAAACTGAAGATACTTCTTTACATAGTTGCACTGCCAGTAATTAACTGCCAGCAGTACCTTGGTTCACCAAGTTAATTCTTTCCACGATTCTGGTCACAAACTGAATTCAAATTTCCCCATAAAGTCAACATTGACCCTAACCAATGAATTTGATTTGGTCCTTGTCCGATTTGGTTTGTGACCAGAATTGTGGAAAGAATTAAGTTCGTGAACCGAAGCACCACTATTTCTTTGTAAAGATTCCAACTTCCACCTGGCATTATTTTCCTTCTGCGTATAGGATTTTAAAAAAAAGCATTTCTAGTAGTGTAGAACTTCTGGTGCTGAATTATGTAAAGTTTTGTTTTTGACAAATATTTTTGCTGGATAAGAATTCTTGGTAAAGTTTTTCATTTTCCCACTTTATATAATGCTACATGTGTTTTCTGCATTGCATCTGATAAAAAAAATCTGCTGCACACTTTATCTTTGAAAAACATGTCCCTTTTCATCCCCTGCTGTGATTTCTTTTAAGATATTCTCTTTATTCCTGTTTTAAGCTGTTTGATTTTGATGTCTCTTAATATAGTTTTCTTTGTGTTTCTTGACTTGGATATTGCTGATCTTTAAAATATGTGGGTTTAGATTTTTAAGAAGATTTGGAAAATTTTGATGATACTTCTTCAAATATATGTATTTTTTTGTCACTTTCCTCTCTTCAGAAACTACAGTTATGCTTGTGTTAGGCTGCTGCTAGTTGTTCACAGCTCACTACTCATGTTGGATAGTTTCTACTGTTTATTATACTTAAGTTTGCTAGTTTTTTAGTTTGTTATATCTGTCATTGATCTCTATTTTTCATTTCATACAATCCAGTTTTCATGTCTGAAATTTTTCCTTTTATAAAACTTTAATCTTGTGTGTCTTCATTTAACATGTGTAATATTTATACTAGCTTGTTGAACATTGAGACTATAGCTGTATAATACCTATTCCAGTATTAAAAAAATTCTCTTCTCTGTACCATTTCTGGATTGGTTTTGATTGAATGACAGCTCTCATTTTTGTTGTGTTTTCCTGTATCTCAGCATGTCTGGCAGTTTTTCACTGAATGCTAGACATTTAAGATTTTGTCGTTTTGGTGCTGGGTTTTTTATATTCTACAAATATTCTCAAGCTTTGTTCTAAAACTGAGCCAAGTTAGTTGGAAGTGGTTTACTCTTTTGGTCTCATATGCTTCTAAAGGCAGGAGCAGTGCAGAGTTTAGTTGAGGGTTAATATTCCCCAGTATGGAAGCAAAACCCTTCATATACTCTGTCTGGTGACTCATATTGTGAGTGTGTGGTTGAAACAGGCACTAATCTCTGCCGTGGAAGATTATCAGGGATTGTTTCTTCTAATTCTTTCAGGTGGGGATGCTTTTTCCTTTGCTCACAGCCATTTCCTCTCATGCATACAGTGAGAGGAAGGTAGTCAGCTGGAGGCTCAAGCCCACTCTCTGCGACTCAGGAAGTTCTCCTTCTCTGCGCAGTCCTCGCTTCCCCGGCAGGTCCTGGCTGTCTGGACTTCCCACTGCATCTCTTCAGGAGTTTGCCAGGCTTCCCAGTCCTGGCAAATTTACCTTGTCCTCGCGCTCTTGCTAGGAGTTAATTTAGGGCAGTCCTTGGACACATTTGTCTCTGGTATCTCAGGGGGCACTCGGTTTCCTGATGTTCAGTATCTGTTGTTTGTCTGTATATTTTGTTGGGTATGGTAGTTGTTTTTTTGGGGGGTGGTAACTCTGATTTCTTATAACCTCATCTTTACTTGAAATCCAAGTTTTGACTTCCTAATTTTACCAAAAGAAAAACACAGAGGAAGAATTTTATATTTGTTAAATCTTTCACAGCTACTTCTATTTAAAGTAGAGCATCTTCTGTGGGGGGGCCTCAGTCAAGATTTGATATTGCTGTTATTTGTAGATTTCTTAGGTCACTGATTGTCAGCTAGTGTAATGAAGTGCCTCACACTGTCTTTATTCAGTTTTAGAGAATGCAAATCGGATAAACATTTAACTCATTTGAAAAAAACTGGTATGCTATAAAATTTAAGTGTTGACATTATTGAGTGTTTTAACAAGTACCAAGCACTGTTTTTTATACTTTATCTAAAATAAACCTCTTAACCTTATAACCCTTTGAAGGTTATGCAAATGAAGAACTGAAACTCAGAGAATAAAGTCATAAAGATTAGAACAATAAAAAGTAGCAGATTGGGCATGTCTGTATAGTGTGGAGACCAAACTGCGGTCTGAACTACCCTGCTGTTTAACAGTTTCAGGACAAAGAGAAACATTGACAATTCATGTTTGATTAGCCTCCTATCACTTCCAAGAGTTTGAGGACCAGTGCATTTTTATAGGCTACCTGGATGGGCACAGTGCTGAAGAATTTAAATGTTTAAATTCTTTAAAATTTACTTAGGGTGCTGGGTCTTTTTTGTTTTATGGTTTTTTTTTGTTTGTTTTGTTTTTTGTTTTTGCAGTGTTGGGGATTGAGCAGAGGGCCTTGCGTGTGCTAAGTAAGTGTTCTTACACTGACCTATATCCTTAGCCCTTTGGGTCTCCTTTAATTAGCTATATGAAATGGAGAAGTTGCTGATCCTTCCATAGTCCAGTTTTTTCATCTTTAAAAGTGGGAATAATAGTAGTGTTTTTTGGTGATTGTCGTTGCTGTATATTCTTTCCTTTGAGACACTGTACTGAGCTATTTTGTATTGTTTTCAAGATAGGAAGACCCTGAACTTGTTTATAAGGAACCCATCTGCTTTCACCAACTCATGTTTTAGACCATGGACATTGTGTTATTTTGATGATGAGTGTCCTTCGGGAAAGTCTGTCCTTACAGTCAGTGAAGAGGCTGTGATTTTCCTTTCCATCTCTGTGATACATATTTTATTTCAGAATATCTGAAATGGAAGTCTAAGTGTAAATATTTTTTATTGTACACTATGTATGCATTTCACATTTAATCTTCATAACCATATATGGTAGGCAATTCTATTTCCCTCCCTATATGAAGAGAAATATGAGGCTAAAGAGAAGTTAAGTAGTGGAGTCAGATTTTGGACATACATCTGTTATACTCCAGAGTCTGAGTGCTTAACTGTGATGATAAGCCACATCTCCTGGGTACTGTGGTCTTAAAATTGTGTATTTAAAAATGAGAGGGGGAATAGGTTTATATCATGGAAATCAAGATAAAGATTATACCACTCAGGACTTTTAAAGGAACTGCGACTGGAAAGCCCTCAGATGCTGGAGCAGTTCGTGTGGTGCTGTTGCCTTCTGTGTGGTCACTTCTGTTCTCTTGTTATTTTCTCTCTGCATATTTATTGGGTTTGTCTATTTCCTTTACCACCTGGCCAGTCTTGACTGTCCATTACATGGTACTTTTGACACTAATGTACTTACCACCTCAGTCATCCAGAGTTATGGCCAAAGGAATCAGCTTTTCATGATCTTAGTTGTAGTTTTATAGTGAGGAAGAATTCTGTCATCCTGATCCTCAGGATTATTCTCCTAAGGTGTTCTTTGGTCACACACCTCTAGTTTGAGGGAGGGTAAGTGTACACAAGCAGGAATCTATATTGGTGGTAGTTCCTCAGCAAAAGGATATGGGCTAAGTAGAGCACCCAGATAATGTTTGTAATAACTAATGTATCAGATTTTATTCAGACAGTTTCATAAAAATAACAAGATATTTAGGTACAAGAAATCAGTCTGTTATTAAAAAGCTACCTTCTTGAAGATAGGTAAAGCAAATTCTTTCAACAGTACTGCAAGCATTTATTTAAAAGAATCATCTGAATGAGTCCCTTTGAAAAGAATATTTAGTAGTGTCTTTTGCATTTCCAGTTATCAGTGACTGTTTTCAAAATATTTCCAGCTAAACTGTTGCATGTATAATACTAGCAGTTTTCTATAAAGCTTTGGAAAAGTGTGCACAGTCAGAATTGTATACTCCTATAGGATTATTGAGAAGTTGATTTTTAGTGTGTTCAGTTTTCTTTCAGCTTGATTAGGAACAGATAATTCTTTTGTACTATTAAATGTTCTATAAGTATTTCCATAAGCTTCTTCCTTTTTAAATTTACCTTCTTTGGGTATCTTTTATTTTGTTAAGTATGTGCTTAGTATCTATCCATATACTCATTCTATTCTTAAATTTATTAAGCAGCTAGAATACTACATGTATATGGAAATTATCTTATTTCTGAACTATATTAATTCTGGAGCCACACAACTGTATTTCTAAGTTCTTAGTGTTCCTATGGTAGAAAGAACTTCTTAGGAAATGTTTTTAATATGTATCCCATAAACCAAACAGTTGACATTTGTTCGAGCTGACTGGATCATTTCCAGGAGAGACTTCCTTCCTGCTCTATCCATCTTCATGGTTTTCAGTCTGAATTTTCTCTCTAGCTCTTGGACCTCTTCCAAGATTTAGGAGGTTTCTAAACATTTCAGTAGCAGTGATTTTTTTTCCGGGAACTTCTACAGCATTCTGAGTGTCAGGAAGAATAGGAGAAATTCAGGAGGAGTTGGGGCAATCAGACTGTCCTCTTTAAATGTAACTTTAAAAAAGAAGCAGTTAGAAAAAAGGAATAAGGTACTGTACTATTTAGAGCAACAAAATACATAAATGCTAACATGAATCTTTTATTAAACTATTGATGTTGAAGGACCAGATTTTAAATTTCAAGTCTCTTATGGACAGCATCTATAAAATGAGCACATTTTTCCATGTGCGGCTCGGATGTTTGAAAGTGTTATGAAATTGCTATACAGGTTCCTAAGTGGTTACTCTCAATTTCAATACACACAGTATACACCAGTATCAGTGTTCTAACTGGTACTAGTCTGTTGACCACGTGTTAAATAGTGTCGTTGATCCTAAAATCTTCTGTTTTGTTTTGTTTTTGTTTTGTACCTCAGGTCATTGAAGTTGAGAAAAGTGAAATGATTTGTTTAGTACTATATACCTGTTAAATAGTTTAATATAGAATGACTCTAGACAAAAACATTTGTCTGAAGATGATGTTCATTTTCAGTATATAAAAATCAGAAATATGCCTCTGGGTTTGGAGCTATGGCCAGTTTTCAGTGTTTTGGATTTCTGAAATAATCTTTTGTATGATTTTGTGTTTTTGGAACCAGAAAAAAAAATAAGTGAAGATATCACATAAAGAACAACAAAGTAAGAAAAATCAGAAATCTTGAGGTAGAAAGAACATAAAAATTAAAAAAAAGAACCTGTTTCATATAATTAGAGTGATGGGTTTGTAAGAAGTATCTAGAGAGAAAGTAAAAGACTGTCTAGGGACAAGATTGATAAGTGGGAGGTAAACCATCAAAAAATAGTTTGTTTTTAAGTTGGTAGACACTGGGAAACAATTATAAAAGTGATAGGAGCTGGGTGGCTTTTAAGCAAAGATAGTATCTGTTCTTTCTCTCTATATGCTTTAGAGTAAGATTGACAGAAGATGTACTTCAGTTATGTAAAATATATTATTTCTGAATACCATAGTTAAATGCTGTTAGTTATACCAGCTTAAAAGTAGAACACAGAAATACGATGCAATAATTGATATTAGCATTAATTATGCTTTGAAATACTCTGAGTATTTGGCCAAAAATGTATAATATTGAGATCATATGCTGTTAAGTATAACCATGACTTGGGTTCGAATGTGAATTCTGCTGTTCATTATTTTATCCCTGGACATATTACTTGGACTCTTTATTTAGGCTTTGGTTTCTCATCTATGGATGAAATATAATACCTTCCTTATGGGACTATTATAAAGTTAAATGACCATGTGTATGTGTTTGTATAGACATGTTGTATAATTAGGAATATTACCTGGTGGATTATGAATATTGGATAATACTTTTACTGTTGCTGCTGTCATCATGATTGGTAGTAGAAGACATTTCATAAAATATATCTAACAAATGTGTAAGAATATGGCAGTAAAGATCCACAAATATACTGGTTATTAGGTTATTACCTGATTTTTTTTAGTTTATGTAAACTAGTTGAGTATATTTAATTTAGTATTCTCTCTTTTGTAGTTTATCAGAGAAGATATGAAATATAAAGACGCTACTAATAAACATAGCCATCTGCACAGAGAAGATAAGCATATAACTGTTGAGGATTTATGGAAACAGTGGAAAACATCAGAAGGTAAAACTGTTGTAGTGATCTGGATCCCTCATCTTCTGTGCCTCTGCCCTGTTTAGCTGCTGACAACTCATTAATTGCATAGGCTTTCACAAAAATAATTTAAGTGGTGTGTTTCTGAGAATATTTATATTTTAATAAGTAACTTTTCTATTTTTGGTTTTGAAAGGTGGGTTTTTTTTTTTTTGCGCCGGGGATCGAACTCAGGGCCTTGTACTTGCTAGGCAAGCACTCTAACCACTGAGCTAAATCCCCAACCCCGCAAGGTGGTTTTTATCTTTCTTAGATTCATTAAGCACCAGGCTATTTTCAGATAATTTGATACCTTATATTAGAATAAATATGATAATTAATCTCTAAGCACTTAAAGTTTTAAAGCATCGTTTCACCTAATAAATCGCATTATTATAAAAATTTTATCAAATAAACATATGGGAATGCTGAGTTTTCTTTTTAGTTATGGAGAATAGTTTCTAAAGTCTTTAATAGACCAAAACTCTTAAACTTTCCCTTAATTAAGGTCTTTATGAAATTATCTGTTGTAGCAGTCCTCTCTTCTTTGTGGGCTGTGTTCCAGGACCCCCTCTGTAGATACTTAAAACTGCAACCAGTACCACACCGTACTTACAGATTTTCCTGTACGTATGCACCTATGATAAAGTTTGGTTTCAAAGTTAGGTACAGTAAAAGATTAACAACAGTAACTAATAAGTAGATGGAATCATTATAACAATGTACTGTAGTAAAAGTGTGACTGTGGTCTCTTTCCCAGGGCGAGTAGTAGGATAGCATGTGTGTGCTGGACAAGGGATAATTTATGCTCCAGGCTGGACTGCACAGAATTTTGTCCCACTACTTCAAATGGCAGTTTAAAACTTATGAATTATTTCTGGAAATATTTTGCATCCTGGTAGACTGTTGGTAACTGAAACCATGGAAAGTTAAACTATGAATAAGGGGGTGGATGACTGAATTACATGATACAATTGTGTAATTTATTTTTTTTTTCTTTTAGATTCTTAAGTCCCAAATTTATGTTATGGACAGTCATTTTTAAGGCCCAGAAATCTGTGCCTTAAACTCTGAATTTAGTCACTAATATTAGGAAACTAAGAATAAAAAGTAAAACAGAAACATTCATTTTTTTGAGTTTTAGAGTCAGCCAAAATACCTTTTTTCCTCCAAATGTTTTATTCTTTTTATGAAAGTCAAGCAATTATTATTATTACTATTTATTTATTTGTGGTACCGTACTGAGAATTGAACACACGGCTTGCTGAACTATATCTACCCCCCGCTTTTCTTTGGTGCTGGGGATTGAACTCAGCTTTGGGCTTGCTAGGCAAGCGCTCTACGACTGAGCTAAATCCCCAACCCCCATTTGTTTTTATTTTGAGGTAGTCTTACTGGGTTACCCAGGCTGGCCTTGAACTTGTGATCTTCTTGCCCCAGTCTCCAAAATAGTGAGGATTACAGGTATATGTGATCCTATCCAGCAAAAATCAAGCATTTATGTTGTAGCATGTATTTTTCTCTAAAAATTTGAGTAATGAAAACACAAGGAAGCTAGGATACATTATCAAATAGGAGTATAAAGAAATAGCAAACTTAACTAGATGTCAGTGGTAATGTTTGGAAATGTGAAAATATAGAAAACTATTTTACCAATGCTCAGTATTTTTCTTAATGTAGAAGAAGGTTCATAGCTTGCTTACATGTTTATCTTCACTTTTAAAAGAGAGGCATCTGTTGAAATATACTGGGCAAACAGGAAATAAAAAGCACATCACTGACTTAAAAATACAGAAGTTTAAAAAATATGTTTCATTTTCCTTCCTACATCATTTTAAGATAATAGGAATAAGGAAAAGAATAGAAATAGAATTAAATGAATGTAAACAAAGGAAAGTGCTGGGGTGGTAGAAAATTTAGTAACAGACTTTATATGAACTATTTTAGCAATACTTAAATACTGTTATCCACTTACCAGTCTAACTATTTAAATACAGGGTGACTAAAAAATGCCTATTTTCTGTTAATTTTTATAAGATAATATAACAAGAGATAAAAAAATGACAATTTTATCACATTTATTCAATACAAGAATCACCTGGTTGAAATGACACCTGCCCGAGTGATACTCAGGGTGAGCTGCTAAGTGGTTAAGAACACTGGAGATCTGTTACGGAGTGTGTTGCCTTTAGTCATTTTTAGGATCTGAGTATGTGATATGTTGAGTGGAATCCTCTTAACTATGTTTTAATGAAAGAATAAGTATTTTGCCGCATAACTCTCATGCTATTGCCCGGTTCAGTTACCGCTGAAGCATTATCGTTGGCCTGGAAGTTTTAAATTTGTTCTGTTGCCTGGGATATCTTGATAACGTTAGTCTATGAAGTGAACTGATAATACATTGATAAACAAGTGGGAAAACAGCATAGAGGTCTATTAACAATCAGCATCATGGAAGCCATATACAATGTATAAGACTCAAAGAGGGAAAATGGCTGAACTTTATGCAGAGCTGAGCAGAAGGATGGGGGCGCAGTGACCGAGCTGTGGAAGGTTGGGGGCACGTGTACACAGCATCAGTGATTATCTTGTTATGTAGAAGAAGTCTCCCGGCTGACTGACTGTCTGGGCCACTTGACAAAGATCCTGGGTCTCTTTCTCTGAAAAAAAATCTTTCCTGAGTAGTGAGGGGACTCTGAGATAGAAATGACTGATGGAAATGCCTTCGATATTTACTTTATTAATGTGGACAGATGTAGATGTCTTTTTTACAAAAGGACGGCTTTTCATAGTTACTCCTGTGTCTGCAGAGGCCTGTAGTTTATCTGAATAAATAGAACATCTCAAAGAAACATAATTGAATTGGGATATTTTACTCTCCCACCTTATACCTGTGATCTGCTGGGTTTTATTCTTCACCTAGCAAAGTCATCTATTTAAAATACAAGTCTTGTCTGTTCGTCACCATAGTGGTACAGGAAAAAAGCCAAAATCTTCACAAAGATAGGCCCTTTCCTTCCATTCATGGTCTGTCCCTTCTGTCCATCTGTGGCACTCATTGCTCAGTGGAGCCAGACCCTTGCTGTCCCACAAGCAGGAACGCAGATGTCCCCGTGGTCGGCTCCTTTACATCTGTTAGTTCAGTTTAAACTTTCACCGAAGGCTGTGCTTTCAGTGAGGCCTCCTTGCCACCCTATTTAGAATTGCAGGCCACACTCTCTTTTACCCCTTTTCCTCCTTAGCACTCATGTCCTCTTTACTTGGCCTCTATTTAGTTCCCTCCATATCATTAGTTGTCTTCTGAGATAGTGAGACTTGTCATGTTGTTTTTCTTTTCTCCTCTCTCCCTGCAGTGTAAGCCTCAGAGAGCAGAGGTCTTGTCTATTTTGTTTATTGATATATCCCCAAATGAGACTATATCCTCCAACTCATTTTGGTTTCCTACCCTGATCACTTTGTTGAACTCTTTTATCATCTGTGAGAATATTTTTGCTATTTTTTTTTTTTAAATTTTCAAGCTTATAGCTTTTTCAAGGTAAATAACCTCTGAAGCCTTTTCTCCCTCTAGGTTTTCACCTTAATCTTCACTCTCTAAAATCTTACCATTGTGACAGTGAAAAGATTTCTTCCTAAGTCCAAGTTGTTGATCTAAGTCTTCTGCTGTCAGTTTCTATTCCTCCAAGCTCCGGTCTTCCACATAACCGTAGGGGTCAGGGCCTGGGAATTGTCATCACAAGGTCTCGACCAGCACAGCTGCATGGAAGAGAGGGCAAGAGCCGCATAAAGGCTTCAAGCTGTGCAACTCTTCCCCAAGGAACTTCACAGTGATTTAGTTTTTCAGGCCATGTCAGATTCTGTATTTATAAAGCAATCATGTAAGGGTGGGGCTTTGTTGCTGCAGACAGTAGTGAGACAGGGGAGGCTGAGTATACAGGGTTCTGCTTGTTACCTGTTGTGTTTTGTTTCTGTTTAAGATTTCTCTTGCAAAACAGATGCTTCTTCTGAAAGGGTTTAAGCGCTGCTGAGGAAGAGATTAAAATGAACCTCCAGCAATAATATGTAATTAAGGTTATTTAGTTGAAAATATAAAAAAATGTGTGTACGTGTGTATACACACATACACATTCATTCTTTGCCCATCATTGCTCTGTCTTCAAAGGCTGGAGCAGTGAATAAAGTGAAGTATTCAGTATATATTTGTTGAATGAATGAAAGCATACTGCTTGTTGACCATTGAATGCTTCATAATTGTTCATCAAATATTTTGAGTATAGGCATTTTTGTTATGATGTAATACATGCATTCCTGAAAAACTTAGTTTTACAAGTACTTAAAAATGACAGTTTATGAGAAAAATGTGAATGAAGCAAACTACTAGAACCTGTTCAACTTTGTAACCAGAGCAGTAACAGTACTAATAAAAATACTAGAACTAATAAAAATACTTTAAGTTTCTGAGCAGTAAATACTATAGTACATATAAGAATGTACATTGGAAATAATATGTGAAGATAACTTAATTGAAAGGGTACTGTACCAACCCTTGTTGGTGACAAGTATACTTTGTATCTATCTGCTATTGCTTGGCCATATGAAATGATAACATGCTTGGAAAAGTCACACATAAAATGATGTAACTGGGGCTGGGGATGTAACTTTCATATTGATGTGGTTCCTAATTACCAGTTATGTATAAACTCATGTTTTGAAGCACAGACAGCAGAATACTAGTTTAAGATGTGCTAAGCAGGCATTACACTGCATCCTGCATATTGAAGCTGAGTTAAGTATTGGTCTGAGCAGTGTGGATGAGGTAGACCATAAATTGTTGCACCCTTCTGGCTCCTTCATTAGTTACCTGATTATTTACTAAAAGTGAAAATGAGGCCTGAGGGTATAGCTCAATGTAAGAATGCTTTCCCGACATATGCAACCCCCTGGGTTAGATCCCCAGCAACTGGGGAAAAAAAATGAAGGATGGGGTAGCAAACAGAAGTGGAGGTGGCATGCTATAATAGGTATGAGGACTTTGAAGTCATGTAACTTTAAGTCCTGGCTCATCTCTTTATACACATTGAAGGTTGGGGATTTAGCTTAGTGGTAGAGTACTATGCATTCAAACATTGTATTGTATTTTTAAATTCATTTATAAAATGTGATTTTTCTGTATTATACATGAGTAATGTGCTAAGAATCCTTGCATAATTTCCGGCACACCTGCTAGGAACTTAGTAGGTGCTGATTTCTCTATGTAGTAAAATTGGGTAAGCTAAAGTGATTGTCCATATTTAAAGTTTTGTACTGTTTTTGATTCAGTCTCAGTACTCATCAATAAAATGAACTCATTAGTCTATGTACTTACCATCATTGTGTGAAAATGATGGTGAAAAGTACCCAAGATATATTTGAAATATTGTCTGGGAAGAAGAAGCTGCACTGTGTAATGCAGAAATTGATTCTGAACTCACAGAAGAAAATTTCAGTGGAGACCTAAATGCTATTTCTGTGTGTGCATCTGCTTAGTCAGTGCTTACTCAAGTTGCGCATGGCAGCAGTCCAATGCAAATGAAAGCCATTTTAAAAAACTAGTAGTAAATTTTAGGTAGATTTGGATAAACTCTATGAGTTGTGGGAATTACTAGATATAGTTAAATAGTAGCAAGATACCTAATAAGGGAAAGTATGGATAGAAAATTATTGGTTATGTACAAGATTTAGGGAGTATGATAGATGAACACTTTGAGAGCAGAGAGGTAATCTTTCTAGCCTGTTCAGCGTGGGTCTCTTCTTACCTAAGGTAACTATGTAAATTTGGGCTTTACAAGTTGGATAGATATTTGGAAATTTAGGAAGGTTTCATTTTTTTCTTACGAAGATTTCATTTTGAAATTGTTTGATAGAAGAGAGTTGTAGGCATTTAAAAATGTTTGGTTTCAAGTGTATACGAAGCCTGGAGAAAATGTGATCATGAGTATTTTCTTTCTGTTCAGGATAGCAAAAATTTCATAAAATGTTAAAAATGTAAATGCATAAAAAGAAATATAAAAGAAAAATTCTTGATCATGAATGTTAAATTCCTAAAAATAAAGGGGATTATAAATATTTGCTTTATGGTAGGTCCTTTATATACATAAGGTTTTTCTTCGGGGTATGAAATTATGGTTGGATTTTTAAATATTGTTAAAATCTATTGGCTCTTTTAGATGTATGTTACTGGTTTTTACATAAGAGGCTGAAATGAATAAAATATGTAAATGGATCAGTACATATAGTACATATTGCTTAGCATTATCAGCAAAATAACACAAAACATAAGCCTTGCAGATAATAAGGTAACATTATTTTTGTGCCAACCATCAACAAAATATTTATTTGTGTATTTATAACGCAAATTAATAATCACTAGTAGGATACAAGGAAAATAAAACCTTTCTTCCCAAGAGCTTACAGTATTTTGCATGTTCACAGGTGAAAAGTTAAATAGCAATACAAGGAGGTTTGGTTAAATCCTACATAAGTGGTTCTATCTCAGAAGTTTAGAAGAATGGGCAGTTTGTTATGGGGAAGGCTTTATTAGAGAGATGACTTCTCAGCAAGATTTCGAAAGACAAGATTTTCTTAGAAATGAGAAAGAGAGGAACATGTAATTAATACAAGTAAACGAATAAGTATAATTGTATATATAATGCTAAGAAGCCCATTTTACAAACCAGAAGTTAATAATTTTTGGTGTATGTGAGATATGTCACTGTTTTAATATTTGTCTTTTGCTAGTAACGTGAGTATTTAACCTGTCATCTGTTAAATGTGGATGAAAATTGTCTACCACATAGGTTGTTGAGATGAATTACATGTGAAGTACTTGGAATAGTACTGGGAACTAGCACAAAGCAAGTGCTCAGAGAATATCTGTGGTTAGTTCTGGTTCATAAAGTAGATGTGACCCCGGTGTGTTTATGGGGCACTGGAAATGGATGGAACCAGAAAAGGCACCTGAACTGGAGAATAGTGATCATATAGGGAGAGCAGACTATGTTGAACCCTGATGAATTACTCTGAAGAGTAAGATTCCACTCAAGTACTAGTGCTTATCAATTCATAGTGGCTGCCTGGGGCACTTTATTAAGGTTTGTATCTGGTCTCAGTAGCAAAGAAGGGTATTATTGTAGCAGTTATTAATTAGTATTGTGTTCATGGGAAGTGGTAGTACATTTAGCATTTTTATCATCACACAATATGTTAGAAGCTATTGCAGCTTCTCATATTAGAGAGCCTGGTAATATACAAGAGTTATTGGAAGATGGATTCATTATAAGCGTTAAGAGTAGCATTGAGTCTAATACAGTAAAGGAGAAGAATAAAGCATCATGAATTCTGATGAAGACTTGGGTAACTTGCCCTTTATGTAGAATAAATTCAAAGTTTCTGCTCCTTGTGACTTTTGGACCCACTGGGCTTGAGGTGGTTCATTTAATTTTCATACAGTAAGCATTTTTTAGTAAATATTTATTATGAGTAAAGTATTGTCCTAGATACTGAGGCTGCACAGATGAAGAATGTGTTCACTGTCCTCATGTCCACAGTCTGCTGGTAAAGAAAGATCTGTTAAGTCATTAAGGAGATGTGTTACGATCTTCAGTTGAGATTATATAGAAGAAATTGTGGGATAGTGAAAGGAAAGGCATGTCTCTCTGCCTACAGAGGGTAAGGAAGGCCAGGGGTTTTGCGTCAGGCGACATTTACCGTTTATCTCTTGTCAGTCCTTTGCTGGAAAGCACTCCTCCTCGATTATTAGCTCTGTGGATATTTGTAATTAATGTAGCATATTTAAAAAGGTACAACTTCTTAATATGCTACCAATGTTTGTGCTGTCTTAATAAATTATATTTTAATTAATTATTTTCATCTTCCATACAATATTTTTGCCTTTCTTAGTTTTAGAAGAAGCTCTGGTTGTCAGTAAGAGTCATCAATGGAGTGTTGGGTTTTCATCACCCACAGAAAGCAGTTTATACAAGGGAAGGCCTGTTCTCGAGGCAGAGTCTAGTTTCACAGTGACAGAAGTCATCATTTGTACCACTAACAAAAGGTCTTTTGTAGTCAGTTTCTTCGGTATGAAGTATGGGTGACACAACATGTTGCTCATTCACTCTATTAACTAATACTTAAGGGAGTTTTATGTAGATTTTACTAGAAAAATAGCATAACCATTGCTCGATCAGTTAACACATTAAGAGAGAGTTGATTTTTGTACCCCATACCAAATGTGTCTTTTATTTTTTATAGTAGAAAGCTTTTTTGGGGGTGTGGTGCTGGGGCTTGAAATCAGGGCCTTGTGCTTGTGAGGCGAGTGTTCTACCACTGAGCTAAATCCCCAACCCCAATAAAAGGCTTTTTTTAAATGATAGAATTATCCAGATGAGGTCAGAGCACTCACAATAAGTGCTGATCTATCTTAATTATGGTTCCGTGTTAGTATTTCCATGTTTCTGTTCCTTTCATTTCAGATCTATTCATGAAGCCTGTTTTGGTTTTATTAGTTTTCTTCTGTCCTACTTTTCTTGTTCTTGGAATATTGGCATTCACTTTTTTCTCCAGGACACTTGAATTTGAGAGATGTGGTTTATTGCATATGCCAATTTGCAGGATTAATTTTAACCTTTTAATTTGTAAAATACACTTCACTATGAGACAACTCTCTCTCTCTTTTTTTAATGGACTGTTCTCAATTTTACTCTGAAATAGAGATCACCTCCGAAGAGGATGCAAAGACCAAACTACCTATCACTTCTCTCTCTGTACTCTAGAAAATTTGACCATTTCTGTTCTGTAGGAACACATGAAATAAATGTTATTAGCCTAATTTTCTTTCTGATATAACAAGTTATCTAGTGTATAACTCATCATATGAAGATTTCTTATGATTTAAGGAAGTGCTGTTCTAAGATTGTTTGTGAATTTGCCTGTGGTTTTCTATACGCCTGAATTATTCTACATTTCTCCTCTGCTGTGTTCACAGACTCAAGGGATACCTCAAGTGTGGAGTACAGTAACAGAACCTTCTGCAGAAGGTAAAAATGAGGACTGTCCACTTTTCACTGTTCGTGATGGACTATCTAGAAAGCAGCAGGCTTCTTTGTACATCCTATTTTTCTTTACTTCTACCCTTTCCCAAACAGTTGGGAATCAGTTGCATATCAATATGTGTTAAATTTTCCTTTGTCATTCCTTGGTTTAGGAAGGGGATGGGGAGGAGGGACTCTGGATATAAGTTCTAGATGTTCAAGTATATGTTATCATAGGAGAGTCACTATATTAAATTGTACTTTATATGAGACAAATATTTTATTCCTGCTGCTTTTCAATAAGATCTTTTCTTTCTTTTTTTTTTTTTTGATAGTAGTATCCTTCTTTTCGAAGAAAGTCAGAAAGCTTTTTTTTTTTTTTTTTTAAATTCCCAAACAAGTCTTGGGCTTACTTAGGTCTTTTTTTCATTATTCAAATGAATGAAACTTGGCTTGTTCTGTAGGAATAACTGTAATAGAAATAACATAAATTACAGATAACAAAAAATAAATTTAGAGTATTAGCCAATTTGAATATGACATTGGCTTTTAAAAAAGTATGCATATTTATATATGTTATATTACATACATAAATATATACTACAGAAGAAATGCATGATATAAAGTAGCATGTGTATATATTTTATACTTAGAAATCTTATAACTCTATGGATGGTTAGTCTGGATGGAATTACATGTCTAACTTTCTCATCTGTTTTCATATTTTAAAGGTAAGATCTTCTTCAATAAGAGGTTCTTAGTAAGGATTCCTCTAACACATGGATAATCTTCCGTTTCTCTTTCTTGCTTCAGTGTGACATACTCCAGAATTTTCAAAATGATGGGCCATTTAGATATTTTTCAATTTCATAGTGTTTTACATTACTTAATTAAAAAAGGAAAGGCACATAAGTGTTCATCTCTCCTAGCTTATAGCATTGTAATGATTCTGTTCTATAAACAAGCTTAGTAATATAGAGTTGTGATTCACTGACATAATGGTATGATAGTTACAGTCACTTGAATTGAAAATTCACTAAAGAAGGAAAGGGAGAGAACAGGCTTGTTAGAATACTGGCCGTGAAGCCAGAGGCTGACCAATGACGTCAGCAGTGGCCCCCAGTGAGACAGAAGGACGACCAGGAAGGGAGTGTGTCATGAACGTCAAGAGAGGAGAGTTGTTTTCAGGAAAGGATAGAAAGCTGAAAATTTGAGGGCATAACCCAGTATAGTACAGACTATCTGCCAAGGGTCCTTGTGAGGAATATTCCTTTTGAGTCTCCCTGATTAGAGTACCATGTATGCCTGAGCAGAAGTTCTGTATTTATTCTGAATCCTGTGGCTGATTTTGTTTCCCTCTGTGGTTACTTTTAATAGTTATTATTAAGGATCTTATGTATATTTTGTTCATAACTCAGCTTCATTTAGTTCTCCTGGTTCATCAACATCTTTCATCTTTTATTCTCTTTACGTTGTATAAATCTATTTAAAGAGTTTATTCTCCTCCCTCTCCACCACCCTCCCACTCCAAATAATGGGAATTAGAGGAAAGACAAAAAGTGGTTAATAGCTGGATATAGACTAATATGATATATGGAAAAATAATTAGATTTACCAAGAAAAAATTCATTAACCCTTAGAAAATTAAATTAAACATTAGAATGAGGAATGGAGTCACAAGGGAATGAAAAGAAAATTTCAGATTTAAGTGGAAGCAACTCAAGTGCCCACCAGTAGATGAATGGATAGGCAAAATGTGGAATGTAATGTGATGGATCTTACTCAGTTTTAAAGAGGAAGAAAATTCTGACATGTGCAACATGATGACATTACGCCAAATGAAATAAGTTGATCACAACAATGTGAATTCTGTGTAGCTCTGTTAATACTTAGAGTAGCCAGAATTGGAGTTATAGAAAGTAGAGTGGTGGCTGCGGGAGCCTGGGAGAGGGAAATGAAGAGTTAGGTAGTGAGTACATACTGAATTTCAGTTTTGCAAGGTGAAAAGAGTTCTGGAGCTGGATTTTGGTGATGGTAGCATAATAATGTGAACTTAATGCCACTTGGTTATATACTTAAAATAAGTTAAGATGTTACATTCTGTGTTATATGTATTTTATCATCATTATTTAAAAAAAAACACAGTTAAGAGAATGAGTAAGCATAAAGTAGAAACGGTAGGCAAATACCCTAAGGGACAGGCAAGAAAATGGAGGGAAATTGATTGGGTAGTATGATCAAGTAAATGGTTTTCTTAGGAACTTGTAGATCTGTGTGTGCATAATAGAAAAAGGGGAAGCACCCTTTAAGTGAAATAAATCAGACACTTATCAGTACACATCGAATTGTTTCTCTGATATGAGAAAAAGGGGTACAAAAAGATATTATATATGTATAAAAAAGATAGTATTCAAAAGAGAGGAGAGCTAGATGGGGAAAAAGGAGGATACAGAAGGAAGGTTAAAAGGAAAGTAAGATGAAAGGGAAAAAAATGGAAAAATGTAAATAAACTTGTTGCAAATAGAGAGGAGTGGGTAAATGGAAGGGAGGGGAGGGGAAGGGGGGAAACTGAGATACATCATGTACAGGTACAAAATAACCATGTTGATTATGATCATTATGTATACAATGTACCAATACATGTTCTTGGTAAAAAATTAAAAAAAATTCAATTCAGCAAGTATTTTTTTGAAAATGTATGTATAGGAGTTGGTTTTAACATCTTTCCATTTAACATCAACATCTCTTTTCTTCATGGATAATTTTGTTGGGTCATGGATTGAAAAGATTTTGTCAGGTTAATAAAAATGAATTTAAGTTCAGATAGGCAAGAAACTTATTAACAAAATAATTCTTCACTGATGAGTGAAGAGTTAGTGGTAATGACTCAGACTATGTCACTAACCATTTTCATTTGCTTTTCAGAATTCATTTCCAGTGAAGAATTTGAATGACAGTCCTTGTTAAACAATGTATTAAACTTTTTGGAAGGGGATAGGGGTTGGGGTGGGAAAAGGGAAAGTGGAAGTGTAAGTAATTAGAGAGGGGCATCCCAAGAAATTCCATACTTTATAAGTTGGTTTGTGCATTTGTGGTTTTTCAGTTACATATTATAAGCGCATGGAATTCTGACGTCATTATCTTCCATATTTTGACCAATACCAAATATTTTTTGGCAGAATTTTAATGATAACGCTACAGCTCTCCTATAGGGAATAATAGTAGGTTTCTGTATAGTAGCTGCACACCCACTGGTCCCGGACCTGTGACCTTAGGAAAGGTTAGTATTTCCCAGATTGCGGTGAGATAGTTGGAGATTGATGTGCTGTGGTAGTTGTGTAAATTTATCTCATCTGTTTTTAATGAGCATGCTTAATTGCATAAATCTAACCATCTCATTAGACTGCACCCTCTTTTAGATGTGTAATTGGGAGCTTTGAAGGAAGGAAGGTTAAGTTCTAAGTCAACGTATATTTCAGGAGTAGGCCTAGATCTGGTGAATGGTCTTTAGAAATGCTCAAAGAAATAAATACAACATTGAGTATTAGAGGTTGAATTTATCACAAAACTGAATAAATGCTTAATAAATTCCTGTGCATAACTGACTGTTTCAACATGCTTTGTTGAGTGGCTTGAAATTATAGTATAGTATATCTTCCTTTTTCACACAGAATTTTATTTTAGAAATTAGAGCAGTTTGTATTAGTAAATACTATTGTATGTGCCAAGAGACAGAGACTCAGATTATCTCAAGAAATGAGAAATTTGTTGTAAGGATACTTGATTATTAACGATTTGATTGTAGGTGACAAAAGTCAGATTTCACTCGCTCCATTCGTAATCCAGAATTTAGTTCTGTGTGTGGCAGGCATTATTCTTCTAGACATTAGGGTGGAGTAGTAAACAAAATAGATATCCTACCTTCATGGAGTTAACATTTTTAGGGAGATAGTAAACTACTTTGAGTGTGTGTGGGTATGTATCCATATACACCACACAGCTGCCGGTATAGACAAGTTATGGGATAAAAATAAATCCGGGAAATAGGATAGTAACTGGGTAGGTCAGGTGCCATTTATTTATGTATGTAAGTATGTATGGTGCTGGGGATCGGCCCCAGGGCCTTGTGAATACTAGGCAAACACTGCCACTGAGCCACATTCCCAGCCCAGGTGCTATTTAAATAATATATTCTTGGAAGAACTGCTCAGAGAAGAGATATTTGGTTGTGGAGCTGCATAATGATAGGTAGTAAGACAGAAGAGAATCTGAGTTAAGTGTATTCCTGGCTTAGGAACCAGCAAGGTTAAGGCCCTGAAGCTGGCATGACCTCAGAGTATGTAGGGACTGTAAGAAGGATAGCATTGCTAGAAGGTAGTAAGGGATAAGAAGAATAGGGGTGAGATTAATAAGATCAGGAAGATAGACCAGGCCAGATCTCTTAGGACCTTGTAGCGCCCAATAAAGAATATGGGATTTATTATTACATAAGAATATTGCAGGGCTGGGGATTTAGCTCAGTGGTTAGAGTGCTTGCCTAGCAAGTTCAAGGCCCTGAGTTCGATCACCAGCACCAAGAAAAAGAAAAAGAATATTGCAAGTATCACTCCATTTGGGGATTTTGAGCAAATAGTGGTATCATTTATCTTTTGAAAGACTATTATAGTCACTAAGTGGACGTTAGACTCTTAAGGAAGTGCTTGAGAGTAGAGTGAGAGACTTTAGAGATTCCAGTGGTGGATTGGTGAGGCGATGGTGATCTTGTGAAAGCAGAGAGGTCTGGTTAATGATATATTTCAACAAAGTAGCTGGCAGAATTTGTTGCAGATTTGAATTCAGGATAATGATGTAGATTAGGGATAGGAGTGAATCCTTGGTTTGCGTACTTACGGTATTAGAATTTGGCAGGAGGGCAGTTAGGGATGATTAGGAAAAAATACCTGAATAGGCTTGTGAGTTGGTCAATAATGAAAAAAAAAAGGTGAAAAATCTGATTGAGATTTTTTGTTTTGTTTTGTTTTGTTTTTGGTGCTGGGGATCGAACTCGGGGCCTTGTGCTTGCAAGGCAAGCACTCTAACCACTGAGCAAAATCCCCAGCGGATTGAGATTTTTCGATGGTGCAAAAAGATAGTGGAAGACTGAGGGCTGTGAAGTCAAGAGGCTGAGGAGGATCCAGGAGAGAAGACTGAGAAGAAATGGCCAGTGAGAGATGAGTCTGGAAGCTGAGTGAACATATTTTAAGAAAGAGGGCAGAGCCAGGGCGAGATGCTCCAGAAAGAAGTTCAGATGAGACGACAACTGGGGCCTTGCCGTTGGGCTCGAGAAGTAAAGGTGAAAGTTGCTGATAGTTTTGACAAACACAGTTTCCTTGTGGTGGTGAAGTGAAGAGTCTGATTGAAGTGGGTTAGAGAGGAAGTGAAGACTGTCACAGAAGAAATCAGAGGGAGAAGGAGTACTTAGCAGCTGTCTATCTAGCTATTACAGATTGATGAACAAGAGGAAGTAGACGTGAGAAGAATGGGTTGAAGAAAACCTCAAAAGGCAATGCTGGATGCAGCGATAGGTGGGTGGGTCGGGTCTGGCAGCATGAGTCATATGATGTAAAATGTAGCTGCTCTTTCAGAACAGCCTGATACATTCTTGACACTTGGAATTCACGACTTTTAGACTACAAATGAAATTTTCTTATAGATATAACTCTCACCACTGGAGCCCAATCTTCCTGGCTATTACAGATTTTCACTATTGCCTGACACTTTTTACTTTGACAAGGTAAAACCCTGTCTGACTTCATCCAGGATCACCGGGCATGTCTATATTGTGGAAAATCAAACTTTGCATTTTAAAAAGCATCCTTGGGGGAGGAGAGAGATGAATTTGAGGTGGCAAAACAAAGGTGTTATGCATGTGGAGTTAGTGTGGAAATCTTGAGAAAAAGATGCCTTCCAGATATCTGTAAATTCAGGGAATAAGTGTTTCTTGTCACGTGACCTAAACATTCCACAAGAGGCAAATAGCATTTGTCGCATGGTAATATCAGCTACTGTTACACTTTAGTGCGTAAGAATATGGAAAGTTTTTGCATTCTGTAGCTTCATACTGTACTAGAGTTGCTGTGTGGGTTACCGAGGCCCTCCCTTCTCAAGAGGGAAAAGGAAGGGCTGAAAAATTAGAAAGTCAGTGAATATAATTAAGATTTGTAAAGGTACCCAGTGAATTATCTGGGAGAGCATTTCTTGAGGAAATGATCATAGGTTTTATTAAATTATAGGTAGTCATAGTAATTTCTTGGCTAACCTAGGAAAAATAATACTTTTTTTGCCATTGGTGAGGATTGAACCTAAGTCCTTGCACACACTCTACAAGTGCTTTGGCTCTGGGCAACATCCCCAGCCTTTTTTATTTTTTTATTTGAGGCCAGTTGTTGCTACATTGCTCAGGCCGACCGGCAGCTTTCCCCCGCCCAGCTTCCTGAGATGTCAGGATTACAGGTGTGCATCACTGTACCTATGTAACAGTAATATTTTTGTGTGACTTAAGCTGCTATAAGAAATTACACCTTTATTGTTCACAGTGTTGTCTTAATTTTCTAAATTTGTTAGTGGAAGATTTGGCTATCATTTTTTAAAAAAACTGATTCAAAGTCATTGTAAACACTTTTCATTTTTCTTTATATTCAGATGAAGCAAGAATCAGAGATCTCTGAAAAATCAAGTTAGTGATTTGTATTAGTAGCGTTTGTTTAGACTGATAAATATTTAAGCTACAAGTGGGTTTTTATGTGTATCTTCTAGAGTATAAAATTTATTTATTTTTCAAGTAAATTGGTTAGGCAGGATTTAGAGGCCATTTATCATTTTTGGTTTGTTGATGATTCCATTACAACAGGTAATCATTAATTCCTAGAAGTAAAGTGTTTTGTCTGCATGGTGTGTCAAATAGAAGAAGGGGTGGTTTATAATTAAAAAGGACTCTAAACTTGTTGGTTTGTCTCTGATACTTTCACCAAACTAAATAGAATTACTTTCTTCTTCATTGGTCCATCTGGAGGCCCGAAAAAAATTAAAATAGGAGCGTTTCTGGATCTGGAAAGTAATTCATTTGGAAGTGAACGAAGAAATACAGAGGGACAGAACTGGGAATTATTGAAGAAATAATTAGGAAAAGAAATAATTTGAAACATGTTGAGAGGAGGTTGTTTTCAACTCCAGCCTATAAAAGTTGAGAAGCAGTAAAGATTAAATGTTTTAATAATTTAAACTAATGTAATCATCACGTTTCTAAAAAAGCTAAATTTTCAAATTAAAATCTAGTTTTCAAAACATCATGAATATTTTTATAGTGGTTTGTTAGTTTTCTGCTAAACATCATAAATCCATACCAGAAGCTTTCTAATACTGTGAGTTTGGCACTCCATCTCTTCAACTTGTTACTATATGAGTGTTGAGCAAGGAGTAAACTATTACGGGATCTGAGGCTTCTCAACTGTTAGTTGCTGTTAGCTAGAGAACCCTCAAGTTACAGCCACCCTTTCTGAGGTAGACACTATCCCGCAGTGAGTGAGAGCATGAAACTTGACTGCCTGTTTTCAAGTCTCTAAAACACTGACTAAATTTGTGATCTTGAACAGGTAACTTAATCTCTCTGTCTCTAACTTTTTCCATTTGTAAAATGTAACTAATAATACTCATTTTAGAGGATTATGTTGAGGATTATATGACTTAATGAGTAGACAGAGATTAGAACAGTGATTGATAGCTAATAAAAGCCTAGCATTTGCTATCAGCATTATCAGTGTCGTTAAAAGATGACTGCTTTTTAAAAAATTTTATTTTAATGGTACATTTTAGATGTACATAGTGATAACATTCATCATAGGGTATTTGTACCTGTACATGATATATCTTGCTGCTGCTTTTTTTCCCATTCCCCTCCTCTCCCGTCACCCCCTCCTCCCTCCTTATTTACAAAAGCTTCGCTTCTATTTTTTCCTTCCATTTCTTATTTCTCTTGTCCCTCTGTTCCTTTCCCCCTCCCCCTCCATTGTTCCCTTTCCCGTTTGGACGCTTTCTTCCCTTTCCCAATATAATACATTTTAGTCTATATTTGCACTTACAGTTTCTCACACCAAAGAGACGATGCAATATTTAAATGTGTATCCAGTTTATTTCACTTAAGAGTATGGTCTCAAGATGCATCCTTTTGCCTAGAAATATCTCAAGCTTACCATTCTTTGTGGCAGAGTAGTACTCCATTGTATATAAAAAACCACATTTTCTTTTTCCATTCCGTGGTTGATGGGCATTTGGGCTGTTTCCAAGATTTAGCTATTACAAACAGTGCCACTATAAACATGAGTATGCATGTATCGGTGTGGTTTGAAGCTTTTAATTCTTTTGGGGATTACTGCATTTTTCTTGAAGAAAATCACAAGCCATAAAGTAGTAGAGAAATTGACAATAGAATTCTTTAACTATGTAACTAAAGAAAAATTTTAAATCCTAACTTCTTAAAGTGAACTCAAATTTTGAGAAAAAAGGCAAGAAGGACTCCTGTGTATATACGTTGTCTAGAGATTCTTCTCTCACTCACCCTTTCAGTTGGCCATTTGTCCCGATAATGATCTTTTGTAGCCAAGGGTACACGATTATGCATTATAATCAGTTGTCCTTCTCTGTAATCTTCTTCAGTCTGGAGCAATTCCTTAGCATTTCCTAGGCTTTCCTGACTTTGGCTAGTAATCTTCAGAAATACTGTTTTGTAAAATGTATCTAAATTAGAGTTTATTTGATGTATTCACATATTTAGATCCAGGTTATGCTTTTCAGGATGGAGAGACTGTCACAGAAAAGATTATTTTTATTATGTCCTTTCATGTGGCACATGATATCAGTGTATTTTACTGTCAGTTGTGTTACTTTGGTAATCTGATGAATGTAGTGTCAGCTACATTTCTATAACTATAAAGTTCTTTTTATCCCCCTTTGTAATTAATAATTTTTTTGTTGTAAGATACTTGGAGATTGTAAGAAATACCACATTCCTCATATCACTTTTATCCATTAGTTTTAATCCTCAAGGAGTGTTCTCACTTGAATTATTATTTTGATGATCACCAGTGGAAATGTTTTGGATTCTATAATTTCTTCTTTTCATTAGTTGGCATCCTACCATTAGAAATCTGTGTAAAGGGTATTATCAGGTTGTTGTCTTGTGAAGATGGTGGGACAGAACAGGCTATTTTGATACTAGAAACTGGAGAAATACTATGTCTCAGAGTCTTAGAGATGTTCTGAAGAGCAGTGTTATGCATTTACTTATTTATATCACTGTAGACTGCTGGTTTCCTACTTCATTCTGTTTTATTTTGTTACTGTCATTATTTTTATACTCAGACTGTCCTAAATTTGGTTAGTCAGACACCTTACAGGCTGGCTTCCATTTCCATTTTATATATCTCTGTCATTTTTTGAGACTTTCCTTACATTCTGGCACAAAAACATGTTACAGATTCATTGTGTTATTTCTCAGTTTCAGTTCTGGGAACAACAGTTTCTCTAAGGAGTTCTGATACTTTAGTTGAGGTGGTATTTTGAAAACCAGGATTTGAATACTAGAAACCTGGTATTTAGAAACCGGAATTTCAGCAAGAATGTTAATTGTTACAGAGATAATGTTTGTGTCAGTCAGTGCCTACTAGAGAAACAGACTTGACGCAAGATACACAAATATATAAGAATTTACAAAATTCGCTTACACTGGCTGCCCACAGAGCAAGGTGTGGAGAAGTACAAAAGGGCTATCTGTGCACTGGAGAGCTGAAGGATCCAGTTGAAGGCCTGGAACTGACTCTGGTGTCCCATGTGAGTCTGTATCAGCAGGCTGAAGGGTATTCGCTGGAAGGCTGAAGTGTCTGTGCTGGAAATCAGGAGACAACATCCAAGGTGAAGGTGAAGACTAGAGCTCCTCTGAAGAAACAGAAGTGAGCGTTCCTTCTTTGTTTCCCTTTTATTGCATTCAGGCACCAAGCCTATTGGTTGGTGTTACACCCAGGGTGGACCTCCTGTTTTCAGTAAATCTCTTCAGCCATACCCAGAACTATGGTGATCCAATTTAGTTAGGCTTTTCTCACTCAAATTGACACAGTCAGTTAACTGTCACACCTTTGTTGCCAGGACTTTTCAGTGGACAGGGTTAAGAAATACATACAACTCTGCTATTTCTCTCTGTATTAAAAGCCATGTAACCCTAATACATGATACCTCCAATCTTAAACACTATCGGATTGATTGTAGTTTAACTTCTTTCCTCATTTGTGCCTCCCTTCACTGACAATGAAAAACCTGGCTCTGTTGTCTTCAGTGATTCTTTATTTATTCATTGTCCCCGTCAGTAGTCAGTTTCCTGGCCCCATTGGGCTGCTACTGCATTCCATACCCTCTCTTCATACTGGCCTCTGTCTATGTAGAATTGCTTCTCCAGTGTCCACATTGTGGACACATTCTGGCCACCATTACCTTTCTTCTCATCCTTGTGTGGGACTTGGCTTCTTCTGGGTAATTGGAAGGTTATTTTAAATGAATTTGAGCATTGGAAAAAGCTTTGGAAATGTCTGAATGAGCACTATTCCAGGACTTTGTATGAATGAGTCCATCTTTGTGAATTTTTGTTTTTATTACTGAAGCACATTATTCACATTTCTACCCTCTCATATAAAACTCTAGCAATCGACAGAGGTCCTCTGTGAATGAGCCTATTTAATAACTTAATATTTTAATCATTATGCCAGTACTCACAATTAAGCGAAATTTTCCTAAAACTTGTTTAACCGTTAGTAATACTAAACTACCAGTGTATATACCAAGTAACACCTAAATTGGAAAATGCTACATACCAAGTAAATGTAGCTAATAGATTTATGGACTATTACATTTTAAATGCTAAGTGTGCCAGGAAAAGTCATGTAATTGGAGATAAAGCAGAAATTTTCTTAGTGAAATTACCTTAAAAATGTTTTTGCCATTGGAATTGGTGAATGTATTTACTCTTGAAGAAACTAGGTTTTATGGATTTCTAATGTACTGTAATGTCTTCTGATCTGGACATTGTGTGACTGCTAGCAGTGAAATCTGTGTCTAGCCATCGTTTAATTTAGTACCTTTTAGAAAGAAGGCATTTATTAACTGGGATTTGTGTTTGTTTTTGTTGTTGTTGTTGTTGAATTTCCTCTAAAAGTTAATGCATTTTCTTACATCATGCTTTCTGCTAGTCTTGGTTATAATTCCTTGACTCTGGTTGTTTTATTTATTTTATCTGTTGCTCAGTAGTAGTTACTGTGTGGTAAGTAAATATTTGCTGGATGAAGGAGTTTCAAATCTCCTGTGCAGAAAATCTTTTGAAAAAAATCTATTAAATTTTAAGAGAAAAAAAAATGTAATGGCAGAAAATTAAGGTAAAGCTGTAACTTACATTTCTTTGTTATTAAGCTTATTCTTTAGAAAATAGCATGCTCTTCTTTTTATGAAACTTAGTCATACTTTTGAAAAAGTTGGTTGGTTTATCTAAAAATGCTACTGAAAAGAGTTAGCAAAAGGTTACATGTTCCTGGAATCCCTGGTTAACAGGATCATTTTCTCATCCTTTTTACTCCACAAATACTGAGTTCCTCCTATGTGCCTGCTGTTCCACATTTGTTTATTATGCTGTAGTTTGGACATGTTGAGGACATAGAAATGAGCAGGAAATTTTGTCCTTAAAAAACTTAATTTCATTTGATGGGAAATACTTTTTTAACTTCTTAGTTCAGTGTTTAAAAGAAAGACAGGTCTTCATTATCTTTCACCATCTTCTGGGAGTAGGTGTTGGTGGTATTCTTTGATTAAATGATGATAAAATTTCATTTTATAATAGAAAAGGTAGTGAAGCCTTTTCCTTAGAGTCCATTGAGCACCCTGGTACTTTAGGTTCTGAATACTCAGACATTCATCAGCATTTACACAGTGTCTCTAAAAATTACATACACTTCTTGCAGGATAGCAAGGTAAGGAGGTCGTAAGTACTGGTACAACCACTACTGTGTGAGTTCAGGCTGTGGCTCTCAGTGTCCACGAGCAGTTTCAGGTGTTTAGTGCAGTTGTGAGGCCTGCCCCTGCTGACTGTGTTCAGACGAGGAGCTCACGTCCTGGCTGCCTAGCAAGCTGATCGTCTGACGTCTCACCGGAAGTGAGAGCACAGTCCGTTGAAACTCGCAGAGTGAGGATGAAATGGAGAGGCCTGAAACTTCACCTTTTCTTTTTTTGGGGTACATTTAAAAAAGTTACTTTCTTTCGTCTTCATATTACATTTAATTAAACATTCATTATCAGAGCCCTGCCGTATTGCATGTTAGATTAATTGAATTGTTCTGTGAGAAATAAACGTCATTGTAAAGAGAATTTCTGAGGCTTTTGTGACTTGAAATTCTGATTTGAAATTGAGTTGTGACAAATTTTAATATATATTATGTTAGAATACAATATTTTGTATAAACATGTCAATTTTTCAAACTGCTAAATTTTTAGATTATGTATCAGGAAGCCTCAAAACACAGTTTCTTCTCTTAATAATGTTTATTCTTTATTTCCTCTCCCTGGCCCCTTTCCAAATCTCTTGGTACTTAAGAAGGGAGTATATTCATCTGAAGGGAGTATTGACTACTGTTCATTCTCATGGTATCAGAAGTTAATTTATCTAAAATAACTTATGCATTGCTTTATTAAGATAGCACATCTTTTTTAAATCATAAATTGAAGTAGTAGAATTATTTAAAAATGAAATGCAAAATTAATTGTATATATCCATGCTCTGTTGTAGCTGATAGTGAATTTGGCTGTAGTTTGAAATGTTCTCAGAATACAGAGGAAGAGAAGAGGTGGGGAAGGACCACAACGCTTAGGAGTTAGGGGTTTGAATCCAGGTGTGGTGGCACATGCCTGTCATTGCAGCACTCTGGGGGGCCAAGGCAGAAGGACTGTGAATTTGAGCCTGCTTAGGCAATTTAGACCTTGTCTCAAAAAATGGGGGAAAAAAGGATGGACATAAAGCTTAGTGCAAAGGCCCTGGGGTTCAATCCCCTAGGACTAGGGCTGGGGAAAGAGTTGGGGCTTTGAAGTCCACCATAGTTCTGGACCCCATTTCTTTTTTTTTTTTTTTGGACCCCATTTCTGCTACTTACTTATGAATTTGAACATTATGTAAAGTCTCTGGGCCATGACTTCTTCATCTGCAGACCAAGGATTATCATGTTATTTCTCATACCTGTGTCATAGTATTATCTAGAGAATTTCATGAAATAATTCATGAAGTTTTTTTTAGCACTGTTAAGTGGAAATTGCCAAGTGCTCGTAAAATAATAGCTACTGCTATTATTAATATGTCTCCACATGCACAGAAATGCTTCATAATTAGAAATTATTTTTTCTAATGTTTTTGGGTGATTTCACAATATCTTTAAAGTTTTTTTAGGTTAGCACATACTTGTATTAAATGTAAGAGATGAAAATTTGTGTGGTGATACCGCTCTAAGCTGTTTTGTATTTTTAGTACATCAAGTGCATTAGTTTTCTAAGATTGTCTTTTAGAGATGAAAGAAGCAAGTAACTACATGTATTTTAGTTCTCTGACGATCATCTTTCACATTGATTTGTGTATGTCAGGTTTGTTTGTTTTGGGAGTACACCGGAAAAACAAATTCTCTTCTCATTTCACTGTCAGCTACACAGCTATAAGTTGGTACCTGTGACATTGTAGGCCTCTGTGACTCTCTACTAGAATCAAGGATTCTCCAGTGCTGCTTTGAAATGAGATACCTTGAAAATAGTATTACTTGTCTTTCACACAACTTTGGAGTAGTGTGACCATTAAAAATGAACAAAATTCTTTTCTTAACGAAAGTAGTTGGTCATATATTCGACTAATACTTAAGTGGCAACTTTATACCTAGTTCAATATTCCTTGTCTTTTGGAAGCTCATAGTAAAGTAGGAACATAAAATGGTAACAAATAATCACAAAACAAGGCAGTACATACGACGTGCCATTTGGTAGAGATAGTAAGTACTATAGAAATGAAAGGGAAAGAAATCTCTCGTAGGTAGAGCATTTCATCTAGTCAAAGAAGCAGCAAGATATCATGTACAGGTACAAATCCCTTCTGATGAATGTTACCACGTTGTACATCTAAAATGTACCATTAAAATAAAATTTAAAAAACTATAAACCCCTCTATTAAAGGAATGTGGCATTTTAGTGTTGATGCTCAATGTTAGGTAAAAGAGTGAGTTCCTGCTCTCTGGAACTTATCCTCCAGAGGGTAAGTTGGGCATGGACAACTGCTTTATAGTGTGTAGGCAGTCCTGAGCAGATACATGTGCAGGCGATCAGAGAGCACAAAGAACAGTAACTGTTATCATGGAAATAGGTATGTAGGAAAACTTTCTGGAGGAAGGAGTTCCTGATGTGAGATAGAAAGACTAAGAAAGAGCAAGGCTGGCAAAGAAGGAAGAAAGCAAAGACATTTCAAGTTGGAGTGGCCTAGGGCATAGGGGAATATGGTACATTCAGAGAGCTACATCTGTGCCCATACTACCCTGAATGCACCGGATCTCATCTGATCTCAGAAGCTAGGCAGGGTCAAGCCTGGTTAGTACTCAGATGGGAGAAAGCTGCAATGTGACGGGACCACAAACTGTCCATTGAAGCTGTGCAATCTGAGTGTAGGACTTGAGGCAGTGTTACTGCACAGTAGTCAGTGAGTCTAGAAACAGGATTATTCCAAAACTAGCTTTGACTATTTACTAGTTGTTACATACCTAATTAAGAATTTTACCATAACACATTTTTAAGTTCAATATGATAATAAAAGTACCTACTTCAAAGAGTTATCACAGTGATGATTTGAAATGTTTGCAAATCTCCTGCTGTATAATATATACTCAATGTTAGCAGCAGTTTTTATTGCTGTTCTCGAAGTACTTATAGTCACTTTTTCCTCACAGTATTCTATAATCCTCTCCTCTAAGTTAACTGTTAACAGTGTTTAAACAACAGCTCTCTTCTGTTAAAACGTACAACAGTAGGTCGGTTCGTGAATTTAATTTTGTTCTATGATTCTGGGGAAAATGGCCACATTCATGTGCATGCAGAAAAGATGATGGTCAGTCATATGCATCACCTGATGCAGAGTTTGCAAACAAAAACAAAATTTTGCCAAATGTTTGTTTGCAAATTAAATTATTCGCAAACAAAAGCATTCTTGAACTGTGGTTCCATTGTAATCATAGAAACAAAAAATCTGAATGAATTTTAAAGATGAACTAGCTTAAGCTCACTGTTTCATGTGTTGAGAGACCGAGCCAGAGTTAAATAACATGGCTGTGATGTTGCCACAAATCAGTCACTCAAGTTGGGACGTGAACCAGCTTCTTTTTCTGTTCCAGAGTTCTTGCTCGGTCTCAAAATAATTTACCAAAAACTACCTTGAGACACTAAACTATAATATTGGCCACAATTTTAAGCAGAAACTGTAAGTAACAGTGTAGAAATTGCCATTTGGGGAGAGTACTGGGGAACAGATAAGATCAAGTTATACTTTATACATATAGGAATGTGCTGCGATGAAGCCCATTACTCTACAGTCACTATAAAAAATTGACAAAAAAATTGCATAGTACATTGTAAAAAGGAGTACTGTGTCTTTTCCTTTCTGCCTTCTGGGTGAACTGCTATGCAACAACACATGTAAAGAAGTAAGGAATGAATGTATAACTACTTTGCCATCAAGAATTTCTTAGGCAGACAAATCTTTCTCTTTATTTGGATCTCTTCATTAAAACATAAAAATAGATTTCTGTAATACCTGCCAGTGTTTGGAAAGGCTCCCCTGGGGAATTAAAATTTTAACTAACACATGAAGGCTCTGTAACATAAATAGAGATGAAGTAGAATGAGGAACTGAGGGTTTCATACTGAGGAAACGCCATGTCCAGGTCCCGAAGGACAGTGTATGATCTGTCCTGAGAATTGAACGGCCCGCAGAGTCTTTAAAACAGAAAAGGCTAATACAAAATGGAAGTCCTGGTCATGAGAAGAGTGGAGATATTTAATAGGTATCATCAAAGAAACTGGTGAAAGAAGTGAACCTCATCCACCAAGTAATTCTCCTCTATGTTAGAATTTTGTTGCCTTAAAGATATACTTAAACAGAAACCTACTTAACGCTACTACAGCTGTCTGTTTATTAGGTAGAGTTATACTAGGATTTAGTCAGTTTAAATATGTATTACTTTTTATATCTTCACACTTCTCATTTGCTTTTCTATATTGTTTCACTGTGAACTGAGGAAATATTTTGATGTGTTTGGTAGAGAAGGGATTTTTGCTGTGGAACAATCAGAGATACGACAGAGAGAATTGTACCCCAATTTTTGGCTGAGAATTTTGTGTGGGTGTATGAGGTGCAGCTGCCCTGTGGGTTTCTTGGCAGTCAAGACAGGGCAGTTCTCAATGCAGTTCAGCTTGAATAGGAAGAATCTTAAGAATAAAAAAGCTACTTTGAATGTATTAAAGTTCAGTGGAAGTACCCAGGCCTGGACCTTTGGCTCGTGTGTTTGTTTATTTGGCTAAATGGATACAGCAGCCTCAGGCCTGTAGACCGGCTTTATGACAAGAACACATGAAGGAGAGAACATTAGAACAGTGAAACTTTTCTCACTATAAAATTATTGCTTACCATATATAATTTTTAAGTGAAGGTTTTTTAAATTGTTTGTGATATACTTTTTCTCTGAAGAAGACTTAATGAAGCTTTGCATGCAAATGTGAATTTAGAATTTTCTGTAGTTTATCTTTTCTCAAATCTGTTTGTACATGGTGGATACTCAGATCTGCTTTTGTTGCTCACTTGTTTTCACTCTGTGTCCTCCTGTGGCCTTTTAAGGACTTTTATTTTTCACAGTCCTCAAATGCAGACAGTATGGAATTCTTCATTTTTCAAACACACTGTCATCCTTTTCTTTGGATAAATCATTATTACCTTTATGTTCTCCAAGCAAGCAGAACCCTCAGAATTGCTTCCAGTGTCTCTCTGCTTCTTCATGTCTTTACTAAGTGATACTGCATCAGAGTAGGTAGAGCTAGATTCTGCCAGTCAAATCCAGTCTTGTTGTTTACTCTCTTCGTCTCACTAACTTCTCGGTTTCACATGTTCAGAATGGAGAGAGTAATATTAGCACGCTCTAAGTTTTTTTGTTTGTTTTTAAGATTTAAATTAAAAAACACTTATGAAGGGCTTAATTCAAAATGAATACCCAGAGAAAAAATGTTACCATTTTGTTCCTAGTTAGTTCTAGTCTCCCAGAATCTGTTAATAGCTATCTTCACTATTTCGAGTAATCTAATTCTAAGATCATCTAGATTCCCATTAATGTCTCTTTCCCTACCCTTATTTTCCCCTAAGCTCCACACTTGTTACATCTGACCACTATTGTATTATTAGATTTAAATGTCTAAAAACAGAATTTTTTGATCACCATCACCTGCTCCTACTAGCCTCCCCAATCTGTTTCTACTTTTTTCTACTTCACTTAACGGCACCCCTTGTGTTAGTTTTTCATTATAGTAAGAAATACCTGAGATAGAAGAACTTCCAAAGCAAAAGGTTTATTTTGGCTCATGGTTTTGTTCCAGTCCATACACATTGCTTTTAGTCATCTGGTGAGAAGCAGCACATTATGGTGGGAGCACATGTTGGAGCAAAGCCTTCCACCTTATGGCCAGGAGGTGGAAAAGAGAAAGAAGAAACTAAGGTCCCTTTGAGGGCATGTCTTGAATGAGCTAACCATTCAGCCCTAACTGGTAGAGGCTCTGTCAATCTTGTAGTAATACCATGGGCTGGGGACCAAGCCTTTATATGGGCCTCTGGGGGACGTTCCAGATCCAGACTGTAGCCCCTCTGTAGTTTTGAATCTCCTCTGGACACCACTCCTTGTGCATTCATCAGCACATCTTATTAGCAGTATCCCCAGAATATATCCTGAATCTGGCCACTTACCACTATCTTCTCTGTTACTATGATAGTCTAAGGCAGTAACTTCTTTTGTCTGGGCAGTTTTGTAAAGAATGGCCGCCTGCTCTTCTCCGTTTTCCATATAGTTCATTCTTTATAGTGAAGGGTGATATTTGAGAAACAAATTATTCCACTTTTTCTCATTGAAATTAGAAAAAAACACTATCCAGGGTTTTTTGAAAGTCTTTCATGACCTGGTCTCTTTCTGACTTTCTGCCTCTCAAACACAGCTGGTTTATTCATTTCTGAATGCTTTCATACTAGCTTTATCCTCTGATTGGACTTTTTTCACTCAGATCTTCAGAATTTGCCTCCCTGAACTTCTAACGTCAACTCCTTATCCTGACATCTTTCTTTTCTTTTCCTTCTTTTTTGTGGTGCTGGGGATCAAACCCAGAGCTTCGTGTATGCTAGACAAGCACTGTGCCACTGATTCATCTTGTTCACTGCCAAATATCCCGTGCTTAGAGCGGAACCTGATACTCAGAAGGTTTATCACAATATTACATGGATGGGTGGCTAGGTGAAGAATTGAATAAGTATATGCCTGGTAAGTTTTCTATAACCAGGGAGATGATGGAATATTTTGTTCTTTACAGACTTTGTAATAATGCTTACTTTAGAATTAGTCATGATAATATTTGTCATGCTAACACCTGTCTTAATTGCTTTTATGTATTCTGTTTTAGATTATAAACCTTAAAGAGTAGGAGGTATATCTCATTGTTTTAGCTTCTCATAGTCTGCTAGATACCATTTCTAGTACTTACTGCTGATTAAGTTGAATTCAAAATTCAGTCTAACATTTTTATTTTCTCTAAAGCCACGACATGTGTATATGTTTTAATTCTGAAGGCACTGTGTTTAAAATACATTTTCTTTTTTTTTAATCTTTTATAGTTCATAATTGGACTGTTGAGGATACCATTCAATGGTTGATAGAATTTGTTGAACTTCCCCAATATGAAAAGAATTTTAGAGACAATAATGTCAAAGGAACAACACTTCCCAGGTGAGTCTTTATTATCCAGATATGTTTTTCTGTTCATGGAGATTAATACACTAGATGTCAGTTTTCAATGCTGAATCCACAAGTTACCTTTGTGCTGAGGGTACAGAGGAAATATTATAAATACATCCATTTTTTAATCTTTTTAAGGTATGCATTTTTATGTTTTATTAAGGATTTTTTTTCCCTACATAACCAGGCCTCTTAAAAATTTATTCCCAAGGAAAATAATTTTTAGGATTACAAGGTGGGTCAACTATATCATTTTTAGGTACCATAAAAGGCTCAACCTTTGACCACCTGGTAAAGCTTAGAAAAACTAACCAACCAACTGAGAAAAACTAACTCATTTGATGCAGATCCAGTTTCATGAAGACACCCATTTTAATGGGTTAATGGACAGATCTTTCTTAATTGGCATTTTTTAATCATAACCAATTAGTCATAGTGGCTATCAGTTATATCTCAATTAAAATGTATTTAGTAAAAAATAGTAGACCATTTTATAATTATGTTACAAAGAAATACTTTATATTTTATTTAACCCTCATTATTAAAATGAGGTATATGTTATATGTATTTTGTGGGCTAAAAAATATCAAGTCAGAAACAAATATTTTCCTAAGGTAGCATTTAAACCTCTAGATAGATCTGATACCAATATCCAGGGCGTTCTTTTATCTCTTTGGTATCTGGAACCTGTTGTTAGTTTTCTAAATTATATATTCTGAATTTCCATTAGTTGACATGATAGTCTTTAAAGATTTCAGTGTTAAAATTTGCAGTGATTCTGTCAGAATCATTTATAAGGTTGCTTCTTATGTTCTGTTTCTCCCTGAATTGTTTTGTACGTTAAAAAAGATTCTAAACTGGGTACAGTGAGGCATGCTCGTAGTCCCGGCTGCTTGGGTAGCTGAGGCAGGAGAATTTGAAGTTCAATACCAACCTTTCAAAAAATAAAAAATAAAGAGGACTGGGCTGCTCAATAGTCAAGTGTTCCTGCCTATGATCTCCAGTACTGCCAAAAAACAAACAAAAAAAGGATTCTAATCAGTTATTACAATGCAGTTGTTATATATGATGATATATGCACACTGTGTCCATCATAAATTTGCTTACATGTCTAATTTAATAAGCTAGCTTTTGTTGCTTTGTGATTTGTGTTTTAGTTTAAGGTTAAAGTTGTCAAATTTCTTTAAATGTATTCTGAAAATAAGTATTTCTAATTTATTACATATGTGACTACAAATGATGATAAAATTTTGGGGCTACAAGATAATTCAACAGTACTCTACCAAGTATCTTTTATGTTCATGGTTCAACTAAATGCTATAAAGAAGAAAAAAGCTAAATAAAATTTAGTTCTTGTTTTTAAATAAAACAAGTTCCTAAATTAAAACAGGCTAGAGTATTAAAATGGGGTTAGGATTTTTTGACTTACATATTTTACCCTGGTATGAGGAATTCATAGTATTTTTCTTATGTTGTCCTCTGGGAAGTTCATTTATATAACGACAGGAAATAGACTGACCTGTGTTTTGTTAATAAATGTCATAGCCACATTTTTTCCAGGGCTGAGTAAAGATTATCAGAGATTCCTCACCCTCTGGTAGCATTGTGGAGACAGCATCATGGGCTTGTCAAGATCAATTAAAAAAGAGTAGTGGAGATGTTACTATATGGAAAAAATTTATAAATGTAGAAGTTTAACTTTCAGGTCAGCCCATTGGAACCTTTTTGAAAGAAGGAGAAGGGAAAACAGTAATAGTCTTCTTCTGGCCCCTTTTATATGGTAATCAGATAAATCCATATTAAGAACCAGTATAAATTTATGTAAATTACTGTGTAAGTTACAAAGCTTTATGTAGGATATCTGTAGATGTCAGAGCTGGTTATAAGAATGTATAAGCAAATCTTCCCACATAGTTGGCCTATGACAGTAGATGGCAAGTTGAGTATCCCTAATCTGAAAATCTGAAATCTGAAATGCTCTCTGCAATCTGAAACTTTCTGAGCACCAGTCCAGGATCACAAATGGAAAATTCCACACCTGCCCTCATGTGATGGGTGACAGTCAAGATCTAGGTGCTCTAAAAATACTGCATAAAACTACCTCAAGGCTGTGTGTATGTGCATATTTCCAAAATCCCCCAAAATTAGAAATGTAAAACATTTCAGGTCTGTAGCATTTTTAGGTCCTTTTTGTGACATTACGACACCATTCCTCTGCTATGGACAGCTCAATTTACCTTAGTTTTATGTTAGCTATAATGGTTATCTTAGGACTTTTTAATATTTCCTATATTCTGTAGTTCTTATTTTTTTATTTTTAAAATCTTAATTAGTACATGTTTGCAGTACTTAATGATCGCATTCATCATGGGGAGTCGGTACATGTATAAAACACATCCTAAAAATTGATAGTAAGGCTTTCTTTACCTGACACATGCTTTCCCATTCCTTTTCCATCTGCATGGCCTTCCTGACATCCTCACCAACTCAGACTGAATGATTTCTACAATGGGGCTCATATTGAATGTTGCATAAACATCTGTTGTATAGTTTTTTTAAAAATTGTATCTCATTGCCTTTCTTAAATTTAGTCCGTTGATAGTATTGCTGTTTATTTATTCATACATCCATCCATGCATTCATTCATAGCTTTTATATAAGCATTTACCAGATTTCTGCTTTTGCCAAATAGCATGTTTGGCTTTGTGGATGCAAAGGTGGGGCATAGTTTTTGCCATCAAGCAGTTGAATAAGTGTCATGTTTTTGAGGTACAGTAGCACCTCAGTTTGTAAACTTAGTTCGTTCTACAATTCTTTTTTTTTTTTTTTTTTTGTGGTGCCGGGGATCGAACTCAGGGCCTTGTGCTTGCAAGGCAAGCACTCTAATCACTGAGCTAAATCCCCAGCCCCATTCTACAATTCTTGAAAAGACGGCCACATTTGTGTTCCTGCAGGAAAGATGGCTGTGATTGTGTTTGTCACCCAATGCAGAGTTGGCAAACAAAAACAAAATTTTGCCAAGCGCTTCTGTTTGTGAACCAGACTGCTCACAAACAAAAGCGTTCACGAACTGACGTACCAGCTGTATAGAGGAAATATACAGGAAAAGTATCGTGGGAAAGATGAGGGAGAGCGTTTTGAAAGGGAGGGTTAGAGCTGTGTAATTCTTTTCCGTACTCAGAGGTATTGATATCTTCCTAAATAAAATGTAGTGGTTCAGAGTAGTCTTTGGGGTCACACACATTCAGATTTGAAGCTTGCCTCGTACGAATTATGAGGGAAAGTCATTCTGTCTTCCACAAGTAGTCTCATTTGTTCCACAAGTAATCTCATTTGTAAAGTGGAGATTTTATATACATTATAGAGTTTTCTTGAGTAATAAGCCATTATAGGACAGTGATTTTTAATGTAATTAATAATAATTACATTAGTATTATTAGATTTTATTAATTACATTAGTATTATTAGATTTTATGTTATAAGCTCTTCAGTAACATTGTGTTTGATTGTTAAGAAATCTTAGTTGAGTGCTAGGCTGCTTGATTTTTCAGTCCCAAAGTAAGTGGTTTTATGTCATGTCACCTGCATCTTTTAGCTTCCTGCATGCTTTCTTCATTACTAACAAGATGCTTCAGAAGCGCTTATTACATAAACCCACCTCAAATTACCTCAACCCCACAGGACTTCTTTCTACTTAGGACTTCAGTTACTTTGTTCAGTTTTTAAGCAAGTTGAACATTAAAATATAATTTAGAATACAGATTTGTTTTGATTTTTTTCTTAAAGTGATGTGACCTAACTTGAGAACTGTATTTTTAAAGTCTGCTATTGACGTTATTTCCAGTTTTGTTGTTCTTTGTGAAATGGTAATAAAATGCCAATTAATTAATGATTACAAGGTATTTTCAAATTTATAAATTTCTAAATCATCGTTATAGCAGAAAATGCCCAAAAGAAACAATAACATTAATAAAGCAACTAAATAATTAACATGCGGTAATCTTTCATTGGCTAAGTTTGCATTGAAATGTGATAACTCTTAATAGTGATTATCATTAATATATGAAGTATTAAATGTATTGGTGCGTACATTTAAATTGGTATACTAGAAATATTTTCATTTAATGTGTATGTATTTTTTAAATGAACAGGATAGCAGTGCATAATACTTCATTTATGATTTCCCAGTTGAAAATCAGTGACCGGAGTCACAGACAAAAACTTCAGCTCAAGGCACTGGATGTGGTTCTGTTTGGACCTCCAACACGTTAGTATTCTCTCTCACTTGGAATGTGATGTAGAAGCATAGTCTGATCTTGTCTCTTTTATTTAAGGAAAACCAAGAAAAGTAGTACACCACTAAGAAGAATCATCTGTTAACTGTGAAAGAAGTGTAATTCTAAAATAAAAGATTTTTAGGATGAAATTTTTTGCCATCGAAACAGTGAAACATGGAATGTGAATTTTTGTTTCGTTTTGTTTTGTTTTGTTTTGTTTTGTTTTTGAGACAGGGTCTTGCTATGTAGCTCAGGCCGGCCTTGAACTTGTGGCAGTCCTGCGTCAGTGTCCCAAGTGCTGGGATTGCAGGTGTGCGCCATCACACCTAATTGGAATGTGAATTTTTGAAGTTGGTTAATGTAAAAAGTTCTAAATACTATGATTAAATGATGTATTAGAATTTTTAGATTTAAAACTTTGGATCTTTGTAGCAGTTTTAATGTTGTTGTTATAACAATTAGATAGTCATAGAAGAACTCCAGTGGCAAGAAGTAATAGATTTTAGTAATTTAATTAGTTTTCCAAAATAGGACTTTTTAAAGCTATAGATTGAAAACAAAGACCCACATAAAGCTTTATAAAGTAACAAGACTTTCCAGGCAGGAGCATAAAGTGGATAATGTTATTTGATCATTCTGAAGAGGAACATTTAAGAAAATGTTATATTAAATCTGTAAAGAAAATAAACTGTGTATTTCTTTACACAGAATAACATTTTTTTCCCCAGAAGAAAAGGTTAATGTTTGTTTCATTAATTTCAAATTTCAGAGAGAAAAATACTTAAAAAGCATATACTATTCTTGTAAGCACAAGGGCCTGAGTTCGATCCCTGGCACCACAAAAAAAACAAAAACAAAAACAAAAACATATACTATAGAGGAATTTCGTTTTGTTTTTGAGAAGCCTAAAGGGAATAACAAATTAATATTAGAAAAACAAATCATTTCACAAATGATAAATCAGGAAACTCATGATCGTTGTACCTGATCCTTGGAATTAGGAGGCTGTCAGGTTTCTGTGACACCAGTACACTTGAGGATAGCCATTCTAGAAAAGAGTCTTAGTAGTTGAGTGGATTTCATGACTTTGCTGGGGGGTTTTTGTTTATTGGCTTTGGGCTCAGGCTAAGAGAGCAGCTGGTGAAACAGCTGGAACTTCCCCTTGTGAGAGCTGGTAAAAGTGCACTGTTGGTGGATTTTGCAAACCCAAGGAGAGAGAACGGTGCTGAAATGCCAAGGGTCCCACAGATGCGATCCACTACTAACCTTTTCTTTGTCCTGCATTCTAGACTCAGAGTATTAGGTAATTGTCTTCTGTGAGATTCTGTCTAATTGTTTTCAAGTAAATGATTAGTGACAGTAAGAATTAAACTATAGAATCTGCCTGCTGTTTGGTCAGGAATTTTTATATTTCCTCTATTAACTTGGGAGCAAGCCACTTTCTCAGCCAGACAATATTATATTATCAAGTCATTTGGAAACAAATCAAACTGGTCTCAAAGAATGTTGTAAACAAATATTTTAATAAGCAAACCAGTGAAGAAGTTAATGGTGCATTGCCTTTTAGTGTTTGTATTAGAATTGTTATTTGAGTGAATGAATGCCATGGTTAGAACTCCCATTCTCGATTCATAAAGAAACTAGCATTGTCAAGTGATCAGAGATACATTTTAAGGGACTGTTCGGTTAAATCTTTTCTCTTGTGGTACAGAGTTTTGGGCCTGTTCATCTATTTATTGTTATTCCTGGTGATTATGTTTCAACCAGAGTCAGAGAATGGGTCTTATGATCAAAGTAGAGCCTGAGCTGAACCTCTCCGTCAGAGATAGAAACAGAAACAAATCCTCTTGAGATGTAGCCCTTAGGAGTGCACCTGTTCCACCAGATGGCAGAGTGTGCAATCTGGAAATACGGATCACTGAGGGTCCCTGGCACGGAGTTTACTACCTACCGTACTGTGCAAGCACAGACCAACCTTAGACTTCTCCTGGAACATGGGCTGTCTGCTTCTTACTTAATGTAGAGCCTCCCTGCCTGAGGCCTGGCTATGTAGGCAGTTTTCTACTGTAAAGTCTAAGTATATCTCTCTGGAACATCAAAATAATACATTATATTGTGCTATTTATCATTCTGTTGTCTCTCTTCCAGAGAGTCCCTGAATATTAGCGTACACTGTCAGAGCTAAATTTTCAAAAATTTATTAGAATAGTGGTTTCTCTGTTTTGTGTCCTGAAGACAGCAGGCCTTAGTGGCTTCATTTTACTTTAGATGCAGTGCAGGGTCTAGCATCTACCTCTGAGCACCGTTGATGAACATAATTAGTTAGCCATATACATAGGGAAAACACATTGGGGTGAAATGCTGCATTTCTGTTTTGTGTCTCAATGATAAATGTCTAATTTGACTAAAGGAAAGGAGTTGGAATGCTAACAGTGGCACACTATGACTCCCCTCAGCCCCAGGGCTCCATTCCAGTGACATCTGTATTGGATGCTGCTGTTTTTTAAATCATGATTTTGATTACTATTTTACTACTAGCTGGGGCATGGCGTGTCCATATGTATATTTATCTCTGCCTTTGTATAGGTTCATTATATCAGATAGTGCCAGTAAGCACACTGATTATTTGAAGAAAGAATTCTTAAAATGGTAGTGTTTGTATATGGGAAGATCTTTGGTGTTTTTGGTTTTACATATCTACTATTAAAAAATTAGCTCTATATTGAAGTTCTGTTATGCTCTGAGGTTAACTACTAGTAATTCTCTTCATAGGCCCACCTCATAACTGGATGAAGGATTTTATTCTCACTGTTTCTATAGTAATTGGTGTTGGAGGGTGCTGGTTTGCTTATACACAGAATAAGACATCTAAAGAACATGTTGCAAAAATGATGAAAGACTTGGAAAGTTTGCAAACTGCGGAGCAAAGTCTAATAGACTTACAGGAGAGGTAAGTTAAACAAGTCGTACCTCTTGTTATTTACATAGGAAATGCAGTTTGTGGAAATATAATATGAGCATGTGTGTAAATACGTTAGGAATGTATGCCTATTTGATTTTGTATTTTTAGGAAACTATAATATTGTTATAATTACTGATTTATTATAAATAGTATTTGAGGATAAGTGGATAGAAGATCAGTAGAAGTAAATCAGATATAGGTGGAAGTATAGATGTAGTAAAATTTTGTTTTTAAAATTGATTTGATATGGATTCTTTTTTTTTTTTTTCTTCCCCTCGGTGACAGTGGTTGAACTCAGGGCTTTGTGCTTGCAAGGCAAGCGCTCTAACCACTGAGTTAAATCCCCAGCCCCCTAATTATGGATTCTTTAAAGTCTCTTTTCAGAAGTTTTTCTCATATGGCTGTCTTTTGAGTTCCAAATAACCAAAATAGCTGTAGAGTAGGTTCCCAAATATTTTTATTACCCAAATTTAAAAGTAAGAAAAAATGCTGTGAATTCTGATTAGGTATCAAATTGCATGACAGAGTATGTTTTCTTTCATTAAAAAATTAAAATTTGGAAACTTTTTGAGGAATTTTATTGTTCTCTAAGGCTTGAAAAAGCACAAGAAGAAAACAGAAATGTTGCTGTAGAAAAGCAAAATCTGGAGCGCAAAATGATGGATGAAATCAATTACGCAAAGGAGGAGGCTTGCCGGCTCAGAGAGCTGAGGGAGGGAGCTGAGTGTGAATTGAGTAGACGACAGTATGCAGAGCAGGAGTTGGAGCAGGTATGCACGTTTTGTTCTTTGTTTTTGTTTTTTAATTGTTTTTTAGTTTTAGTTTATTAGTACATGTGTACAGTACAAAATGTTGACATTCCTTCGGGGGAGTTGGTATGTGTATATAGCACATCTTAATTCCTTTCATCTCCTTTCCCTTATTTCCGTCTCCCTCCCTTTATCCCTTTCCTCTTTTTTTTTTTTTTTTTTTGTGTTTGCAGTACATAACGCTTACAGTCCTTGTGTGAAGTTGGTACATGTACATAACACATCTTAATTCCTTTTTCTCATCCCTTATCTCTTCCCTCCTATACCCCTCCATCTCTTGATCTCCTTCCTCTTGGAGAATGTGAGGCCATAATGTTAAGTGAAATAAGTCAAATGCACAAGCTCAACTGTCACATTGTTTCTCTTATATGAGAAACCCAGAGGAAAAATAAAGGATAGATAATAGATACTCAGTTTTTAGAAAGTATTTCTTAGGATATTTGTATTGCCTCTGCAAGCAACCAGATGGTGTTTTGTGGGATCCATTACATTTAATTACATTGTATACTGTACCTCAGTTCGTAAAAAATCATTTGTTCATATCATTAGTATTTATCAAAGTCTGTGTATTAAAACAGCAAAATAATAACAACATAAAAGTTACTATCATAGTCTTTCTTTTCATGAAATCTGATTTTGTACTTTATTAATATCTTTAGTCAGTTTAAAAGAATAAACTCCTTACAAGGAAGAGATACAAAAAACATTTAAGAGAGAAAGTATATATAAGCTATGTGTGATGGTTTTGAGTTTTTGTCAAATAAAGTATATCTAATTTTGAACTTTTCTACAAAGGTAAAGGCTCTCAATTAGGCATCAATTTGAATCCTATTGAATGGTTTTAGAACTTTACCTACTGGAAGTTTTGAAGCTGTCTGGAAGATTTGTCCTTCCTAATACCTGGTTCTTCTTTTCAGTTACTCAAAATAGAACATAGGCATTCATTCATTGCACAATATCCTTTGGAGAAAGTGGGATTCTAGAATTATATGCTTCTGTGTTAGTTTCCTATTCCTGCTGTAAAAAAAAAATTGCCACACACTTAGTGGCATAAATAAATACATATTCATTATCTTAGCATTCTGGAGGTCAGGCTCTAAATGGGGTATGCAGGACTGGATCCTGCAGGCTATAGAGAAGATCCGTTTTCCTCCTTTTTCCACTTCCAGAGGCTGCCTGCATTTCTTGGCTTGTGGCCCCTTCCTCCATCTTCAAATCATGTTACTCAAACTTCTGTTTCTCTGGTGCAATCTCTTTCTTCTTACTTTGACCATTTCTTTACTGATAGTAAGGAGAAAAATGAGGTTTGGGACACTTGCTCAGAATTACAGTGAGTCAGTTATAAAGCAGGGTGAGGAACCTAGATTTTTTGCTTCTAGCTTTGTTTTATGCTCTGTTGCATTCTCAGTTAATTGTTAAATAAGAAATATGTAATGAATGAGTTTTAATTTCAACTTACGGAAAAATATGTACTATGCATTGCTGTTACCTTCCACCTTGTTGTTTTGGGAATATTTGTCTGACAAGGCTTCTATTTGATACTTTTAACTGCACTTTGCCTCACACCCCAGACTTCTGTGTTGTGTTTTGTTTTTTGATTTCTCTTCCTTGTAAGGAATTTGTTCTTTTAAATTGACTCTTACATATATTTTGCGGTTACACCTTATTTACCTAGCAAGCCTTGTCTGTACAGAATGTAGTTAACAATCAGGGAAACAGAAAGACCCAGCCAAAATTATATTGTGTCCACAAATTTAGGTATTGTGCCCTGTATGTGCTTGTGAGAACTTCCTGCCTGTCCCCATTGAGATGTCTAGCTCTTGGTTTGTTCCCAGGACTGTTAACAAGCCTGTTAGTTGTTTTTCTGATCTTTACAGATAAGAAAGAGCCAATCAGAAAGAAATGACAGAAGTAATTTACAGGTGTCTTTCCTGGCAAGGGAGGTGACAGTATTTTTTAAAAATGGGGTCCAGGAATTATGAACATTCTAATCTGAGGTTTTGGCGTAGACAGCTTACAAACCGCAGTCAACTGTAAGGTTACCGTGATATGATGTACCAATCTGAACATATAATCCTAGTGAGATTTTGAGTCACTAAGAGGTGGTTTAAAGGGGGAAAATGGATGTTTTTACAAAGAACTCTATCCAACATATTTCTAGTAATAGAAGACAATTTTCTGAGTGCTTCATGTGTGCCAGAAGTGTGTACACGCATTACCAATTGGCTTATTTAATTCGTGCAAATAAGACAATATATAGACAAAAGATAGAGAGCTTGAATAACTTAGATTACACAGCAAAGATAAGATTTTGTTTTAAAATTCATATTCCAAAGCCTGTTTTTTCCCCATAATGCTGTTAAAAGCTTTGTTTAGAAACAAAGCTAAACAAAGTTAAACTTGGAAATTAATTTACATGTAATTTCATATAACTTACAATTCCATATAGTTTGAACTTTTGTAATATATTTTTTTTCCTGGGGGATAGTTGACTTCTCCAAATTAGAAGGCAACAAAATCTGCTATGTATTTCATACGGTATTATTTTCCCTACAATGAAGAAATTTTAGGTGCTGGTACTACTTTGTATCTTATGTGATTCAAATACAAGGGAAAATCAAAATATATGGTGGATAATTTAAAAATTTGTGTTACGGCGAAAGACACGTTGCCATTAATGGCCCTCAGAAGGCTCCCTATCCCTTCAGACATAGCTTTCCTATTATTCTTGTCACTTTCTGAAGCACTTTTGGAAGTTCTCTTTGATGAATGTCTTTTACAAGATATGATCAAAAATACGAATGCTGTTCCCAAGTTCATGAATGGAAAAAGCAGGTTCCTAAAAGCATTACAGTGTGTCCTCATCCACCTTACTCACCAGATCTGACCCTATGCGACTCTTGGCTTTTTCTCAAAGTCAAGCGACCATGAAAGATAACGTGAATCAGTCCAGGACAAGCCACAGCAGCACAACTAAGGACACAGGAGAGAGGACTTCTACAACTGCATCAGGGCCCAATGGAGGGGAAGGAAGGAGGAGCATTTTGAGGGGGATTAATGACGGTGTGTTGTTTATAGTAATAAATTTTTAAAAATTTAAACCTTCGTTCTATTTTTGAAAATACCTTTATAGTTTTCACATCAATTATTTTATTCTTTAAAAAAGTCTCAAGAATCTATACTTATTGTCAGAATAAGTAATAACATCCCTGTTCTGAATGAGACAGTAAAACTCAGTAGAGGGAAAAGAACCTGCTCTAAGTTTTAGAGGCAGTAAATAATAAAATTGGGTCTGCAAGGCAGGATTCAGATATTTAGGCTTTTTCTCTTTGCGACATGTTGTAACTTCCTGCTGCTTTATTCTTAACATAAAAAATTATATAAATAATTATCATTGTGCTTTTGCATACTAACTCGTAGTTTGTAGAAGTCGTCATTAACTACTCAACTTTGTCCATTCTCATAAATGACGGTGTAATTCAAACTGAGAGTTGGGGTTTAGGTCAGATAATAAATTTATGAATAATAGCAGAGAAAACAGTTCAACAGTTGCCATTATTTGAAGGTCACAGTTCCCCAAGTTTAAAGCATTATTTAACAGTCAATCTAAACATTCTTCAACCTCTGCTCATGCTAAAAATATAGTTTCTGTGTTAAATTTATACTATTGGGCTTAAAGGGGAAGTAAATTATGAAGTAACTATAAAGAAAATCTTTGTGATTATATAGAGAATGACTTGAATGAAATGTGTTGGGATTCTTTGTCTACTACCTTGGAAATGAAAATTATATAGAAATTTTAGTTTATAATATTGTGAGTGAAGGAGTTTGTCAACACACTTTATGGTGTTATACAACTGTGTGTCACAGGACCTGAGCTCAAGTCTCTTTTCCTTAGAGATTAGCAAGGACGCCACACAGCTAACCCAGCCGTCTTGTTAAACACGTACTGTCCCAAGCACGTTGCACAGTGAATCATGCCAAGCAAATGTGGCCTAGAATTTGCTTTCAGTGACTAAGTCCTGTCTTACCCCTACATTTTTAATGTTTCTTAGTGTTTACCCTTTCTTTTTTTTTTAAATATTTTTGAATCATCTATGTATTGTTCCATTGTGAATATTTTTTTAAATTACAGTTTAAAAATTATTTTTACACAGTTCTTTTTCCCCAGTGTCTGACAGCTGTTTTGTTTCTTTAACAGAAGTTTGTGTATAGTCCTCTTAGTTTATTCTGGCACATGATAAAGTTTATTTAAATAAGTTGGCTTTGTTCAGCTCAAACATTCCCCTGCACTTTAGTTTAGAAGTGAAGTTTCAGTTACCTTAGAACATTTGCAAGCCCTTGATTTGTCTGCAGTGACGATGGGTGCTCAGGAAGCAGCATGCTTCGTAGTTAACTCATTGCCGAACGGTCTTTAGTTGTGTGTACACAACTTTGTGAATTCTGTCATGTGTCTTCACACATCTTTGGCTTGCACTCTTGCTAGTTTTAAGTAAATTATTCCAAGAATAGATTCTCTTTTCTTTATGTGTCATTTGGCAGTCAGGTTTTCCTTAAGATATTTTCCCTTAACATTTATTACCAAACCAGCCCACTCTGCATCTTAATTTTTGCTGTTGTGTTGGCTGGCTCCTTGAAAGGAGAGGTGGGAGAAATACCACAACAACCTTATACTAAAAGCTGGCTCTGGTTTTTCAATAGACTCTTATTCAGAATGTATTTTCCCAAAATTTACATATGGTTTCTTAAGTGCTCCATATCTACTTTGTAGTACATTAGAAGCAGTGAATTAAGTAGAAGAAATGGTAAGACAGAGTGTAATGGGTGGATAGAACAATGAGAAATAACTAGTCAGAAGGAGAGCATGTGAAAAACTAAAGAAAGACACATACTTTAAAAAAATATGTATAGTTGAGCTACAGTGGGGCCTTTTGAGAAATTTAGAAGAAGTAGTAGAATAGATATCTTACCTGATTTGGGACAGTTCTTCATATTCTATCGCAAACAAAAAATGCATTACAGGACAAGTGTGATCAGTTTTAATTTGTGTATGCCCTTCCTTTTTGTTCTCTGTGAGCCTGAGTACTATAAAATGCAAAAACTAAACATTGCAAAAATAGGTATATATGTCTCTCCATTACCCTCTCTGGCTTTATACCTATCCTTTATGAATTTAAGCTGCACTTAAAATGTAAGCCTTAGTGTTAACGTGAGAAATATATTGTATTTAGACTTAGTGATTTAAAAAGGTATCTGTAAAGAATATTATTGCTTTTTCTTTTAGTTTTGGTACTAAAATTATATTTTAATCCTTCTTTGTTCCGTGTCTTCCTTCTTCCAGGTTCGCATGGCTCTAAAAAAGGCTGAAAAAGAATTTGAACTGAGAAGCAGCTGGTCTGTTCCAGATGCTCTTCAAAAGTGGCTTCAGTTAACACACGAAGTGGAAGTACAGTACTACAACATTAAAAGACAAAATGCTGAAATGCAATTAGCTATTGCTAAGGATGAGGTACTCTATTTTATTTTAAAATTCATTAAATTTGTGTCTGAGGCTGTGTTTTAAAGGGAGTAATCAACTGAAATACAAAGATCTAAATGTTTTGTTACTGCGTATTTTCTTGAATTAGAATTTATTATGTAAATTGACTCACATAAGAAGTATATAGGTTTCAAAATGACCTTAGTGTCCTTTCGAAATGGTATCATTATCGTAAATGTTTTCTGTAGAGCTTTTGTCGTGTAGCTTGCTGCTTCATATCTGATTCAGGTTAGTAGTTGCTAGACATTAACATTTGCCGCTTACTAAATTGTGTAGAGTAAGAATAAGTCTTAATTTGAATTCTAGAAAGAAGAAAAAGAAGGTACTCATTTCACTTACTGACCCTCCATTGCAGCAGCGTACAGTTAATGTTTTCCTGGTAGTTGTAAAGATTTAGGTTTTTCTCACTCGTAAAGAAGAGAAAACTTCTCCAAAGCAAGTTCTGAGTTGGATTGCTTGGCTTAGGAAAGCGTGCTTTCTCTCTCATCTGTTTTTTCTTTTCTGGAATGTATCTTGGCTAATAATACTCCACTGGTTTTATGATAATTTATTCAAAACCAAAATAAATCATATTAGTGTATGTGTATGTGTTTTTCAGACTTAGCCTTATTTTTCTCCCCTTGGGTTTCTAGGCAGAAAAAATTAAAAAGAAGAGAAGCACAGTCTTCGGGACTTTACATGTTGCACATAGCTCCTCCCTAGATGAAGTCGATCACAAAATTCTGGAAGCGAAGTAAGAACGTCATTTGACTATTATCTGCTATCATGTTGAAGTGCATACTTTGCAGATAATTTATATTCATCTTGTATCATTCACAGTTGCATAATTTAGACTAATTCTGAGATTGGGTAATTTTTCCTTGAAATTAGTTAATTGCCGTAGTCTTTTCATGTAATTGCCTCCCCCCTCCCCACTTTCAGTACCATATTAAAGACTCTTTGATGCAACTAGTAATTGCTATATTGACTTTTCAGGAAAGCTCTCTCCGAATTGACAACTTGTTTACGAGAACGACTTTTTCGCTGGCAACAGATTGAGAAGATCTGTGGCTTTCAGATAGCCCATAACTCGGGACTGCCCAGCCTGACCTCTTCCCTTTATTCTGATCACAGCTGGGTGGTGATGCCCAGAGTCTCCATTCCACCCTATCCTATTGCTGGAGGAGTTGATGATTTAGATGAAGACACGCCTCCAATAGTGTCACAGTTCCCTGGTAAGGGGCGAGTTCAGCAGAGTGTTGGTGTGGGTTTTGAAGGAACTTTCTGCCATGTCCTTTTAGGAGTCATGTACTTTGAAATCTATGACAAAAATTTTATTCATCATTCCTTTTCCTTTTTCCTCTTTGTTGTTACTAATTTAATTGTTTATTATTTGAGAATACCATGTGAGGCATGCATGCACGCACACATGTAATTTTTATGTATATATACAAAATATTTATATATTTTATTTACATGCAAAAATATATTTACTATTAAGCAACATGAACACTTGATTGTTTTTTTTTTTTTTTTTTTTT
>PVJO010008513.1:0-74802 GCA_004026905.1 Hystrix cristata | reverse complement strand
GTTCTCAGAGCCTGATGATAGTCAGGGTTAGTTCCTGCCTACTCTAACAGGCATCCTGTGTTAACAGGCTTGTTTAATCCCAGCTTGGCCTCATCCCACACTCCCTGTCAATGCTACCTTAAGTCCCCACATTTCCTTCCTATACCTGACTTCCTGCATGCTGTTCCTCCACCTGCAATGACCTTCTCGTTCAACCTGGAGCATGAATTTATCGTTCAACCCTGAGATCTGTGGTTTGTGCCACAATGAAGCCGGTTGTGAGCTTGTTACTGCCGTTGGTCCAGCACTGGTGATTGCTGTTTCACGGCTGTTAGCTCAGTGCCCTGTGCGTTCCAGGAGAGCAGGGTTGGTATATTTCATCTTTGCCTGTTCCAACCCTAAAATTTAGCCTAGAAAATATTTGTTGAATAGATACGTGATTGAATAATTTGGTTGCTGGCCCACATTACAGAATAACATTCCTCCTAGTATGGGTCCCAGACCACCAGCACCAGCATATCCTTGGGAAGGCCTTAACACTGGGTGGTTCTGAGCCTCAGCCTAGACCTCCAGCTTCCGTTGGGTGGCTCCTGATAGTTGCATTGTGATATCAGGTGATACCGTCAGGCTCATATTGAAAGCAAGAGAGAAGCAGAGAAAAGCTGCAGATATTATCAGTCTTTGGCAAGAGCTGAGAGCCTGAGGGGTGAATGGGAGGAGGATAAGCAGAGTTGGGGAGCTCTGTAATTGACAGATGTAGGTATGACAGTCAACTTTTAACATGTCAACTTGGCTCACTTAAGAAACGCCCAGGAGATTAGCAAAGCACACTTCTGGGTGTGTTTGGGTGGGTCATGGAGGCGTGATGGTGGATACTATATGATCCCTGATTCCCTCCTCTCGGGCACTGTCCCCTGATCTGCTTCCCAGCTCCCTTGAACTAAGCGTTTTGCTCCCCCACTCCTTTGCACCATGATGTTTCTGCCTTGGCGCTATCTGACCATGGACTGAACCCTCTGAACCCATGAGTGACATTAAACCTCTCCTCTCCTCCTTTAAATTGTGGGTGTCAGGTACTGTATTGTGTCCAACAATGAGGGTGCTGACCAATACAATAGTATGATATGTAGTCATAGTAATGTTACCACATCAACAAGGAAGATTTAAACTTGTAGCCAGTAATCTCTCTATATAAAGGAAGGAAGAGTAGTATATAAACACTTTTAGGAAGATTTTCATTTCAAACTGGAAAGACTAGGATTTTCATGGCTGAAAAATAAAGAAGCCAATTATTTAGAACATCAATGCTGTTATTTACATCTAGCATGCCCCCCATAATGCTTAAGTGTTCAGAGCTGGGGGTTTTGGAAGATGTTTGGGTCATGGGGACCCTGTACTCCTCAGTGAATTAGTCCGCTGAAGAATCTATAGATAAATGTGGTGTTAGGAAGTGGGGTCTTCTCAAAAGAGATGGGTCTCTGGTGTGACCTGAAAGGATACATTTCTCCCTGGTTTCTCCCTTCTCTTTCTGCTTCCTGGCCCCCATGATATGAGCAGCTCTCCTCCACCAGACCCTTCCACCATGACTTCCTGCCTTGCGGCCAGCTGACTATGCACAGAACCCACTAAAGACTGTGAACAAAAATAAACTCCTCCCCTAAGTTGTGAGTGTCAGGTATTTGGTCTCAGCGATGAAGAAAATGACTAAGGCAAATGCATGCAAAACTTTATAGGAAATAAAAACACACAAGTATTAAGTTCATTCCTTTCTGTTCTCACCAAATGGTCTCACCACCTGAGCCAAAGAGAAGCAAACTGTCCTGGGATAGAATGTAGCTTCACCAACAGACAGTGCTGGGTAGAAATGCAGGTGTGCAGACCTAGCCCAGGTCTTCCCTTCTGCTCATGGGTCACCTGGGCCCTCTAGACTGTCTGTCTTCGCACCAGAGTGGTAGGTGATACTTCAGTTGCACTCATCCCTCTTATCTACGGTTTCACTTTATAAGATTTCTGTTACCTGAAATCAAGCATGGCCTGAATATATTGAATGGAAAATTCTAGAAATAATTCGTACATTTTACTTTAGTACATTATCAATTGCCCTATTTTATTATTAGTTATTGTTGTTACTCTTTTACTGCACCTAGTTTATAAATTGTGTCATAGGTATGTACATGTAGCAAAAATACCTAGTATATGTAGGACTTGGTGCCAGGCAAGGTTTAAGGCACCGACTGTTTTTTTGAACATATCCTTTATGGATAAGGGGGAATTGTTACATGCAGTTGCTATAAGAATTATATATGGTGGTATTTAAATGCCAGACGGATACTTTCCATAGACAGTGGTACCTCTATTCACAAACTTAATGTTTCTTTTTTTTAATGATTTTTGGGGAAGATGGATGCATTCATGTTTGTGTGAGGAAGATGGCCATGGCTGTGTTTGTCACCTGTTGTAGAATTTGTGAACAGAAGCAAAATATTGTCAAACGCTTTTGTTTGAGAACTGAATTGTTTGTGAACAGAAGTGTTCATGAACTGAAGTACCACTGTGTTGTTATTTTTTAAAGAAGTTGTTTCCTAGATAAGAAAACTGAGATTTGAAGAGTGTAAAGACTTCCTTGCAGTTGTTAAGGTTAGTTGTTAGGCATGCGACTTTAGTTTCAGCTCGGTTGCGCTTGCGTGTGTTCCCGTGTGCGGTGCCTGGGAGATTCCTGATAAACGTGAATCCTTTCTTTGCCATGGTTAACTGGATTCTAAAGTATAAAACGAAATGCTTGGAGCATCTCAGAACTGCTTCTGAGCACATTTTTGGCTATACTGCCAAAGCAGCCAGCATCTCCCTTGGTCTTCTGAATTCTTTTCATCTGGAAATATTAAACAAGGCTGTTTTAGGGCACAGGTGACTGACTTGGTGGGAAGGACCAGCTGCTGGAGGAGTGACCTCAGAGGTGACCGGGATCAAAGTGGACGCAGGCTTTGTAGATCAAAGGCGTTGCTTCCCCCACGGAGCAACGCCGAACGCCAATGGCAGGGCAGCCTGCAAGGCCAGGGTGCTAGAACATCATGCTCCAATCAGTTCATGTTCTTAATTAGGCGGCCAAGTGCATCAGCCGAGGCTTCTGGGTGGTCCAGTTGCTAACCGTTGCTGGAGCACTAAGGGGGAGGGCTTCAGGCCTGCAGCACAGGGGCCAGGCCCCGCCGGGGAGCAAAAAGTCCTGATCTGCTGCTGCAGCATTCTGTTTCCTCCCAGCCCTGTGGTCATTTCTGGAGAAATGTTCAGTCATTCTCAAGAGCCTGATTTAAATGGGCTGTTGGTTCTGTAATCCAGGGTTACGAGGTGCACAGATCCCCCAAGTGCCCTTGATCTCCTGGGTAGGTTTGCTGACCTTAGTGGAAAGCCTGTCTTTAAAAAATCTGCATGGTGAGAACCACAGCATAAGGGCTTTCACACCAGTGCAGGGTAGAGAATAATCAAAGTTTCCAGTTACTTAGAACTCATGAACTCCCAGAAATAGACCCATCCTTGGAGTCCTCACAAGTACCCTGTTGTTTGGTATGGTTATCTCTATTTTATCGATAATCCAACCGAGGCTCAGGAAGATGAAATGATTTGCACAGCAGCATGGAGCTTGGACGTGGAGGTTCTGGGCCTTCAATGGGTCTTTTGGTATCTAGGCCTTCGTCCATTCCGCAGGGCCATTATAGTCATGAAGTACAAACACGCACAAGTCTCAGTGGCAAACAATTGAGGTTCACTGGTCTCTGGAGGAGGCGGGAATCTCTCTTAGCACCAGTTCTGCTGGTTGACCCTGGGCTGTCTCATCTCTGATTGCAGCTGGGATGGCTGGGATCAGGCTTTATCCTGTATGATCCTGGGGTCCCCCCTATAGAGAGGTTTAAGTAGCACAGAGACAGGTAGGATAGGCGGGCAGCTCTAACTCAGGGCGCATGCTCGGGAAAGGGGCCATGAGCTGTAAAGACAAGGAGGGCAGAGGCAAGAAAGGAAGCAGAACTGAGACTCCCAATAAAAGTGGCAGCCAGTATAGAAACTTGGGGACACAAGAGTGAGACAGTTCTGGGGGAAAGAGCCCTCACTGTGGCTAGAGGCGGAAGGCTGGGATAGAGCATGCAGCGATGCTTCTTCGCATCATGTGGCACTCAGCCTCCAGCACCCCAGCCAGCCTGGGTGTGTCTCTGGGAATGGCAGAGGTCCCCGGGCCAGAGCCTAAGCACCCAGGCCTGTGTTTGCCACTGTCACCCTGTTGCATAAACCTCTTCCTTTTCAGTCAACACAAAGTGAATATTTAAGAATAAAGAAATAGATTCCATTTTAAGATGGGATGGGCTCTAAACTGACACCCCCAAAGTGTCATTTGGATGGATAGCAGCCATTGATTGGGGCCCTTCCATGGTCATAATCTTTCTACTATGCCAGTGTGCTATTTGGGTAGAATATGGGGAAGTTTTGTGCATTTTTCTATTTTTAGTAACGATGCTGGAATTTCATTATTCCCCTTCTCTTGATTTAAGTGGCACTTAAGTTAAAAGATGTGTAATAAAATTCTCGTCAAATATACTCCAACTACACATTGATACCTAATGAGAAATGGAAGGAAATAAGGTCTGATTCAGAGTGTCTCAGAATCCAGAGTGAGACCTTTGAGCTCACAGACACATTGTCACAGCTTCTCTTGGGTCTTAAGAGAAAATGTCAAGTCCTCCCTTGGTGTTTTAGAAGCTTACGCACCCGACTCTGGTCTTTCCACTGGCATTTTCTAGCAACTGTACCCTCTATCCCAGCCTTCTGCCTCTAGCCTTCTGCCTCTAGTGAGGGCTGTTTCCCCCAGAACTGTCTCACTCTTGTGTCCCCAAATTTCTATACTGGCTGCCACTTTTATTGGGAGTCCCAGTCCTGTTTCCTTTCTTGCCTCTGCCCTCCTCGTCTTTACAGCTCATGGCCCCTTTCCCGAGGATGTGCCCTGAGTTAGAGCTGCCCGCCTATCCTACCTCTCTCTGTGCTACTTGAACCTCTATATAGGAGGGACCCCAGGACACAGAGGGGCTCACTCTTTGTATTTCCAGTAACTTCCACATGCAGAGCAGATAGAAAGTATTTCTTTGGCAAAAATAAATGGATGCACCTCTTAACCACCTAACCATCCACCTGTTTTCAGTGTGGCTTATTCTTTGAGGAAGAGACTCTTAATGTTCATAACTCCTCTTGCAATTTTTGCAAATAAAATGATACTTTCCTTCATTGTTCCTTCGCATGATGGGCTCCCTGGCTCGCTCTTAGGAGTCACACATGTTGAGTTGGCTGCTAGGAGAGCAACACACTCAACAGAGGTATCTTATTTGGGGACACAAAGCTTGTAGCTGTGTTCTATAGCTCCAGGTCCCCAAGTCCTCTTGGAGTCCAAAGGGACAGCGTCGTGAGCTGTGCTTGGAGTTGCCTTCCCAACCCGGCCTCATCCTGTTTGTCTCCTCTCTTTGGTGTGTCCGGACAGTTAGCCTTGACCCTCGCTTCTGGGACAAAGCTCGCACTGGACGGGGTGTGTGTTTTCAAGAACGAGGGTGCGTGCGGGCTGGCATCTCCACACACAGTCCCATCCCAGACAGTTTATGATGAGACAGGGTGGAGCCAAGGATGTCAAGGCCAGGAGGAAGGGGAACCGCTGAATAAGCACTGAGTTTTCAAATGATTCACGGATCTGTAGATTTATGCACCCAGGTTATTATCTTAGGATATATGTATGCACATAGATATGTTTGTACGTTTAACATGCAAATGTATATTTAAATGTATGCATTTCTCTCTCTGTATATGCATATATATGCTATTTCAGATTATACATGTGCGTAGACATGTACATTGTGCACAGACACACATGTATGTGTATATTTAGCGTGCCTGTTATACACACACACCATGTGTTATACACATACAACACTGATTAACTTTCTATACTGAAGCATGGTAAGGCTCACTCAAAAGCATGTGTGCATACAAATATCTATATTTCTGTATGTTAATACTTCACGTGTATATGTAGTTATCTGTATATATACATATATATTTGCAGTGTAACAACTTTCGATTATTCATGAGCAAGCATGCATTTTTTTTTTACATACACAGAAATATAGGCATACGACTTGCTTGTAGCCTTATCAAGTCCTAGATTTCAAATATATAAAATGGATATTTTTGTGCAGGAAACAGTAAGGAGGAAATTCAAAGCTGTGTTTAACATCTTTTTTCGTTTTTTTTATTTTGAAGCTTGCTTCAGGAAAGTGCTTACAGGTGGCAGTCAGCCATGAATGTCCACGTTGATTATATCTTTCCAAAACAACACGATTTCTGAAGGAAATGCCGATTGCTGGAACAAACACGTCTAAGATCTCGGTGGCACTCAGGAGACCCAGGTCCCCTCCGACTTCGCTATTAATCTTGGCGCCCTTGGGGATGCACAGTCCTTTTTCACGGGTTCTGTTTCTCTCACTTTAGCACAGCCATGCTATATGAAGCAGCTCCCAAGCTCTCTGTTCGTAGTCCTGTGCTTTGCCTGTTTATTGTTGGGGTCCTTAACTGCACCCCCAAACTCAGCCTTGTGGGTTTTTAGCGACAGATTTGCGTGGACAGTAACTGCTCTGAAGCTCAGCCTCATCTGAAGACTCCTCCTTCAGCTGGGCGACGTCCTGAACAGCTCTTCTCACTCCCTTGTGCTGCTGTCTTGGGCTGCGTGTCATGAGGGTTAAGATGAAGAGAAATCGTGAGTGAACCCAACACAGACGGCCCCCAAGCTGCCTCTCTGGCACTGTCCGTGCTGTCGGAGGGGAGGCCGCGCAGAGACAGAGGCAGGAGAATGGGGGTTTCATTCCTGTGTTGTTGGTTCCTATTTCCTTCCCTTAAAAAGCTCCTTGGCTTTTCCTGCTGTGGAAGATAAAGATTATGGTCTTCTTCACCTTCCAGCCGAGAACTGTCACAAGAATCAAATGAGATCACTTAGAAGCTTTGTAAAATCTAAGGTGGTTTTGCAGACAGGATAGTGGTAATTCAGGTGACTTCTGTTCAGGTTTTGAAGTTTAAGCCAACAGTTGGAGCAGTCGCTAGCTTGGCAGGGGACCGCAGATGTGAGCCCCACAGTGGTGGTCTCCGGGGTCAGTGTCAACGAGTGCCGGGCAGAGACAGAGAACAAGACCGAATCCATGAGGGCTTCCTGATCTGACCCTTGAAGTACTAAAGATTTCTGTCTGTAGTGAAGAGGTGATACGGCGTTCCCAAAAAGATGAGCCCCGAGCACGCAGGGTGACTTTAGGGAACTTGCAGCCATCTAGAGTGAGCCTGCAAGTGGTAGGTTTTGAGCTAACTTGGGGGTTCTTAAATCTTGGCCCATGAAGCCCTTGCGGAGTCTCTGATAGAATTCAGGGGTTGGTAACTAACGATGGGAAGAATTACATCTTTATTTGCACTAACTTCCAACTTAAATTAACACGTCCTTTATTTATGAAAGGAGGTGACAAACTATAGTCATATTAGCAGTAACTGTAAGATCAATAGATATTGATTCTTTCATGCAACGGATTTTTGTAAAATGTTTCTGCTCATTGCAAATCCAAATTATAGTATTTATTGTTCCTTTTAGATTTTTTTAAAAAAATGCACGTGTTAAAGAAACACAAATATTAATGTACCATTCATTTATTTTAATATGAGTAACTATATTCCAATATGATATTCATATAATTTCTTTAAAAATCTTTAGCTTTTGCACTTTGAAGTAATCTGAGAATTGTTTTTTAGGCTTTACCATGCTGCCACAGAAGTGCCCGGCATAGAAATGGCTCAGAAATCCTGGGTTTAACAAAGGAGAGATATTATCCAGCATGTCTCAGGGTGCACTGAATCACAAATGCAACTCGTGATCTTGCTGTGAAATAGGAACAGTAGTAGCACACACCAGATGTAAGGAGAGAAAGTAGAAATGCAAACAGAGGGTGTCTTAGTTACTTTTCTCTCAGTTGCTGAGCTAAAATACCAGACACCCCAAATTAGGGCGAAGAGAGGTTTATTTAGCTCACAGTTTGTAGAGGTTTCAGTCCACAATCAGCTGGGTCCGAGACAGGGTGGCCTAGCAGACAGGCAGAAGGCAGTCAGGTAAGCAAGCGATGCAAGCAAGGGGGCTAACCAGCTACTTCCTATACTTTATATTTTATCCAGGCTGCCGGGATTAGGGCGGTGCCAAACCAATCAGTGGATTGCTTTAGTAATCACACGCCCTTAATCCCAGCATCACACGCTCTACATACAGCTACCTCTTACCACATGAGGCTTTGGGGTACAGCCAGACACAAACCATAACAGAGGGCAATCCTGGTGGCAGAAGCTGGAAGTTAGAATTGGGAATTGGTGGGCTAGTGATGAGTGTATTTGCCAGTGTAGATTTGTACGGGTGGGATGAAGATGTTAGGAATGAGCAAGTGGGTTAAGGTGAAAAGCCTATAGGGTTTTATTACATTAATTCTATAGGCAATCATAATATTGATGGCACACATCACGGCATATTTGTGCCTGACACGATGTTAAGAATTTTACTTTGGGATGCTGTTTAAATCCAGTAATCCTGTTCTAGAGCCATAAAAGTTGTTACCATCAAAGTTAGCCTAGTACAAGCTAAATTTTACCTTCATTCAGCCTATGTTTCCTCATTTAATTTGTGCTTCCTTTATCTAACTTCCTTTCTAGTACTTGTAAGGACATCCAAGTTGATAATTTCAAATATTTTTAAAAATATTTTTAAAATGATTGCACAATATATTTGTGAGTAATCCAATCAATTAATTGAGCAATCAAATAAGTCCTGACACATCTCTTCTCTCCCTGCCTTTCTTTATCTCGCTGGCATTCTCAAATTATTAATACTTTAATTAATTTAGTTCTTATTTGATCAAACACATACATCTAAGAACCCCAATTCAATTTTTGTGCAATTTAGTCTCATAAAAATTCCTTTATTTCATTTTCTTTATGTAGGTTTAATTTTGGAGAAAATATTGTTATCCTTCATTTCTCATGACAGATGAGGTAGCATATATTGAAGTATTTTTTAATCCATGTGCTACGTGGCTTCATTTAATCTTTATAATGACAATATAGGTAGATATTCTTATCTCAGTTTTACAGATAAAAAAAAACAAAGCTCAAAAAGACTACGAGTTTTACTTGAAAGCATACATCACAGTAGCTGTAAAAGCCAAGCTTCAACTATTAGTTAATTTATCTCAAATTCTGTATGCCTTACACCATCGTACACTATCTACTTCTTACATAAATTCCCATGTTATATTGCAATGATTTCTTATGTGCTTCTCTTACAAAATTTTTGTGATCTTATGCTATTTATCCACCTTTGGGTTCTTTGTATAGAACTAGAAAGCCTTGTGCAGGATAAAGAATTAGTAAGTAAATAAGGCAATAGGAAAGTGAGTGTGTGAATTAACAAAAGTGGCCACTTTGTTTCACTTTCCACTGGATGTTCTGTGTGTTAAAAGAGTTAGAAGTCTGCTACTATCTTAGATACACTAAGTTCAAATAAGATACGTGGGGCTAAATATATGGGTAGCTGGAGGGTTGTACTTCAGGTGAGGGTAGAGAACTGGGAGAATATTGTTTTCCGTGCTGAGGCGACCAGGCGATTCATCACATGGGGTGGGAGAGAATTCTTGGAAAAGAGATGTAAGAGGGTGTGAGGGTCGAAGAGAGGATGTGGAAGTTGAACCATGGGTCACCCAAGAACTGGGAACAACTCCAAAGAAAAAGGAGTTCCAAAAGCAAAGAATTCATTTCTCTCTCCTTGGAATTCCATCCCATTGTATGATCAGTGTTTGGAGAAAGAACAGAAGGGCGAAAGGCAAACAGAAAGATGATTTTCTTAAGCTTTATTAGAGTGGAATGAGAACTAGATATGGAGACAGGGAGATGGAGTCCAAGATGGTGCTCTGACACTTAATATTTAAATCTTCCTTTCGCAGCTGTAAGATGTGGTTGATAATACCCCCATAAGAGTTGCAAGAAAAACTCAATGAGCTAACCATTGTGAAAATGTCTAGCATGGCATCAGCCACGTCCTAAACGTTCCCAGGGTGTTTATATAGATGAATAAGAAAGTCTTAGTCTTCCTAAATATTTTCCAGGAAACACTATCGTGATGGGAACTGTTGGACATGCAAGTAGGTGAACAGTAAGAAGGCCTTGACCTTTGGAGTCCCTGCGGATTGCACACAGTTGAACAGCCTTGGTGAGAAAGTAACGGGAAACAAATGTAGAGAAGTCTCACTTGTGAGCAAGCTCTTTTCCTGAGGGCACAGAGAGAAGAGTCATTAAATCTCTTTCCTCCTGTATCAGACAGAGTTCTCTTGGCTGGCAGTTGTATGCTAGGCTCTGTGCTAGACTCACACATGCAAAGCTGCGACAGCATCCCAGTTCGTTGGGAAATTATGTTCTGGTGTGTCAGAAAGATATTTAGTGGATATTTTATCTATTTTACGGTATTGACTCCAATCCTTTGAGCTCCCTTTCCCATTGTTGATACACGTTAAGATCCATTGTCTGAAATGATTGCCACCAAAACTGCTTGAGGTTTTGGATTTAGGGGGTTTTGGAATACTATTCACATATACATACTGAGATATCTCAGAGACGGACCAGAAGTCTAACCATGAAATTCATTTACATTTCACGTACACCTTGTGAACACAGCCTAAAGGCAGTTTTACAGAGTATTTTTAATAATTTCATGCATGAAACAATTCGTGTACACCGAACCACATTTTCACATAGTTTCAAGTCACATAAGATCGGGTGTGGATTATGATATCATGTTTGTGGTTAAAAAATTCTGAGTTTTGAAACAGTTTGGATTTTAGATTTTCGGATTAGGAGCATTCAACGCATTCACATACATTGCTTCCCTTGGTTCCCATTAAATATCACATATTGCAATGTGTATGTACGGATGCAGTTTCTAAATGTAATTTTAGAAACTGGCTAATGGATGTATATTATTAAATTAAAGGAAAAACAAGCGACTTTGAAAAGTGAAAATAATTTTTATATGTAGCGGGTAATAGAAGAACATCTACACACAATCAAAGCTAACATCATTATAATCATGTAGTTTCCTTGGAGATATAAATAAATCTTTGTAAGTATGCTCCCCAGAAACCCCAAGATGAAGAAAAAAGAAAGAAAGAAAAATAGAGATAATTATATATTAAATGGAAACTAAGGAATAAATGTGAATTTCAGCAATGATAGTTCAATAACTGTTATTTTACATTCGAAAGTAATTTTTCTCTTGAAAATATCTATTGTGACCTGACACTATGTTTAAATTGATTCCATATTTACTACTTCTCTTTATAAACTATAAATTCCTCACTTATGACATCTTTCTTTTGATTCTTACTTGCAGCACATTTTTCAAGATCACAGACATTCTGATTTTTAAGATCTTTTATGATGAGAATCATTTTATTATTGTTGCGTTTAAGCCCAGTGACTTTGTTGGTGAGAAAAATGTGCGGTCGTACAACTTTCCTTTCAAATATGCAGAATTTTTTAAGGCAGGCTGCTAATATAATCAAGAAATATCTGAAATGAGTAAATTTTAGTTTTCTTCTTTTTAGTTATCTCCATCTAGAAACTGTTTTCTTCTATGTTTCTTTACAATTGAAGTTCAGTAACTTTATCATATATGCCTTAATATATTTTTTTGATATTCAGCAATACCTTGTACAAGGCATGATCAAAATATGTGGTGAATGTTGAAATGTAAACAAATTTCTAACAGTAAAGACTCATTGCTATTAATCACCCTGGAAATACTTCTGCTTACTTCCAACTCATTCATCCCGTCGTCCTGGCCACTTTCTGCAGTGGCTCTGGAGTCCTCTTTCCTGAGGGTCTTTACCAGGTGGGATCAAAAATGCAGTGAATGTTGCTGCTGAGCACCATCCAGCAGAAAGCCAGCTCATAAAAACCTGGCTCTGTATCCTCATCCACCTTGGTCACCAGATCCTGTCACCATGTAACTTTTGGCTCATTCCCAAAGTCAAAATGACCATGAAAGGGAAATGTTTTGAATCCGTTCAGGACATGGAGGCAGCCAGGACAGCGCAGCTGAAGACCCTCAGGAAAGAGGACTCCAGAGCTGCCTCAGGAAGTGGCAGGGACGGTGGGAGGAGTGTGTTGGAAGAGATGGCGAGGGTTTAGGCATATTCGAGGCAATGTGTCTTTTAGTGTAATATTTTTCTTTTAATTTACACATTCATTTTATTTTTCTGCCATATCTCGTGTATTCATTTCTCCTGTGATGCTACAGTGAAATTAAACAGTGTCTGTGCACAGCAAGGCGTGTGTTTCTGATGAACTACTGGGTTTGTGACGTCTCTGCGGCTCGTCTGGCTTCAGCTCACCCCCCTGCTCTGGCTGGGTCCTGAGCTCCAAGTGCCTGCTGGCTGGAGCCCAGGTGAAGGAGTCCTGGTGCCTGGACTGTGTTTTCTTGGGGGGAAAATCAGATGCTCAACATGGTAGAGGAGTACTAGGGGCTTCTGTGAACCTCGACTTGGGGTAGCTCAGTGCCATTTGTAGCTAGACTTTGTTGGTCAGAGGCAGGCCTATGGTTAACCTAAAGTCAACAGAGATATCTGTATCTGTCTCTGTCTGACTATCTATGTATAATTCAGGTTTTCCTTTGTTTTAGAATTTTTTTATTGAGGGGTTGGAGAGTTAGCTCAAGTAGCACTCGCCTAGCAAGTGCAAGACCCTGAGTTTGATCCCTGATACCCCCCCAAAAAGAAAAAAAAGATTTTCATATAAAAAATTACTCCAACTCTTTATAAATGTCTTTGGGAGGGGTTACTGGGGATTAAACTCAGGGCCTTGCACTTGCTAGGCAAGTGCTACTTGAGCTAAATCCCCAACCCCTCAATGTAAAAATCTTGATGGGAGAAAAACTCTACAACTAGATAAGTCTAAATTACGAATTATGATGTATGAGAATAATGTCATACAAAGTAGAGCAGAAAACATCAGGAAATCAAAATTTCGAAGAAAAATATCACATTGCCTACAAATGGCTACGACGCTCAAATAGCCAAAGAATCCTGCCACTTTTAAAAACATAAATCATTTATTATTACCAGTTTATGGATGCTACAGAAATCAGCCAGGGTGACTTCTGACCTACTTTGAGGAGGCGTTTAGTTTTCTTCCATGGATTTATGATTAAACTTTCTGAACAGCTTCCCTGTGGTGAATCCCCAAAATGAGGATATCGAGGTTCCACTTTTTCCCTGAAGAGTTTGTGGGATATTTATTGCAATGTTATTAGAAAATGATTTTGTTATGTTTTGCAAAAATACAGCAGATATGAATATATTTCTTAATCTTTTAAAATTATCAAATGCACCACTATGTTTTATAATGTAGCATTACTGTGGAATAAGTTTCCTAGTACATATATGCTAAGACTTCAAAACTGGCTCTGAGATAGACTGTGTTCCCCAAAACTCTGAGCTATGAGACAATATAATTTGCTAAGTGACCTTAAACTAAGTGAATAGCTTTTCTCTACCTCTAGAATATAAATTCCAAAGGACAGGTTTGTTCTGTGTCTCCTTGACTCCTGGGTGTAGATTAGTATTTGGTTTATTTTGGCAGACAATATTTGTTGAATAAATGATAAAGTGGTAAAATATCTGATCATGGGGTGGGATTTAGCTCAGTGATTAGAGTGCTTACCTCGCAAGTGCAAGGCCCTGAGTTCAATTCCCAGCACCAAAAAACAAAAAACAACAACAAAAAAAATCTGATCGTGTAGGTCCTTGGAGCAAAATTACTCTGTAGGCTTATCGTTGTATACTCAAAAGCATAGACTTGGGAACGGAATAGGAATTACTACTCCGACTTTTCTTTCTGTGTGGTCTTGGTTAAGTTATTTTGCTCATGGACTTCAAGTTTCCCATCTATAAAATAAGTATTAGACCTTTTAGATTGGTTGAGCAGATTAATGAGATAATGTGTGTAATGTATGTAGCATATGCGTAGTTCTTTCTCTCCAGTAGTTTTGTTAGTCTCCATTTGCGGGTCACAGTGATTATAGTCATTGGGGGGAGTTGGTCCACGTACCTAGCACATCTTCGTTGTCTCTCCCCTAGTGGTTTGAATCAGTGGTAGACACAGTGACCATGGTGGTGGGGCTGCTGGTGTGGGGGTCTAAACTTTGACTGGGCTTCTCCAGTGAGCAAGGTGCTTTTCCAATCTTCAGCCCGGACTTCCATGCTCAAAAGAGGCCACGGTGTCTCTGAGGGGAAGCAGCCCAGCCCTGAAACAGCCCTTCAGCTGGCGGAGTTGCAGAAGCGCTCCTCTGGCAAGCGAGACAAAGGCGCTATTATTCTCCCCCCAGACAGCGCCAAGGAGGTCCTGGGTGGTCTAGAATACAGGAGGCAGATAATGTAATGGGCTCCGTTCATCAAAAAGCCGAGCGTGCACACCAGCTGCCTGCCAGCTGGAAAATGAAGCTTTTCTCCCTTCTGAGGGTAATTTACTTCTGCTGGGGAGCCTCCGAGATACCTTTCACCTTAAGGGAACAGCTGAATTCCAACAGGATCGGGTAACACTGTGCAATTCCAGCAGAGGGACTGAGGAGGAAGACAGAATAGAGCAGACTGAGGAAGGGAGACAGAAGCAGTGAGCCCTCAGGCTAGAACGAAAAGAACAAACAAATAGCTGCTGCTTCCGTAAGTTTGGTCTGTTTTTACCTGATGAATACTTAATATTTTAGAATTCATCTTATTTCTCTTTTTCCTTCAGCCGTTAGAAAGTTGAATGTCACCTGTTGGTTCAGATCTCACCGTAGCACAAGAAATGGTGACGTGAATTTCTGTGTGGAGTCTTTCTATACAGCCCGTCATCCCCCCAACCCATAATTATTAACTTCATCTTTTTATTTTCGATGTAATTAGATCATGATTTATGCACTTGAGAAGTGCTAAAACCTATAAGTGCACCTCTGAATTGTGTTTTAAAATGATGTTGTTCTTCTGTCTCTTCTGGATATCGACAAATTGAGATTTTTCTTTCCATTTATTGCACGTTTTCTAAATTCCAATCATTGCCAACCGTTTGTAGATAAATTATCTCATTTCATCTTAAAGACAAACACTTTTGGGTTCTACGTCTTTTGACATATTCAGATGATGGTCTTGTGACTTAATGATAGCAAATATTTTATCGAATTCCAACAGTGAGAAATTGAACCAGGATTTGAACCAGAATCCCTCTGAAAGCAGGGTCTAAATCCTGAACCGTTACAGCAAACTTGTCCTGGTTCCGCCTGCGTTTCTTTGTTACTGACTGACCGATGGGCAAAGCCTAGCAACTCAGTGCCCAGTCAGAGCTCAGGTGGGACATCTGTGGCCCGCGAGGCTTTACGAGCCGCCGATGCCAGTTTGTGGATTTGAAAGGAAACTGAAGTTCAGAAGGAGCACGTGGCACCTCACATGCTGAAAAACACAAAGAGGTTTGGGAACTGGGTGTTGCAGTCTCCGGGGTAAAATGAAAGCTACAATAGAACACAGAGAAGCAGAGTCATGCAAGTGATGAAGCCATTTGGCTTGCTTTCCTGCAAAGAGGAAATTATTCATGAGAGAGAAAGGGAGAGGTGGGTGAGGCAAGATTCCATTCTGGGGAAGCAGCAGGGTGGAAATTGCGTACAGGTTCGGTGCTAAAGCTCCGTGGCTGGAATTGGGGAAGGAACCACCAGACAATAACTTTTAGGCTGTGCTAATGTAAAAACACTTGTATCAATTTTTTTTTAAAATCTGGGAATAGGTTCTTTTCTGCTCATAATATTTTATGCTTTGAGAAGAAAGACTCACCACGCTCCAATGTGGAAATAACCATCTTAAGTGGGAGACATTCAGTTTTAAGGAAAGAAATCACTTATTTTAGCTACATTGTCTCTTATAAAAAGATGTGTCTGATCACAGTCTTTGGTACAGTTTAGATACAAACTCATAAGTCGCTAAAGGCTTATTACTTCCACTCCCTTCCTGGGGGGCATCTTTTCTAGACCAGCCCAGGGAGTGACGGCATCCTGAATGCCTCATGGACTTTGGGTACCTGACGATGATGTCTTAGAGGACCTGGTCGCCCACCACTGCCACCACCCATGAGTCCATCTGCTCTTTGTATTATCATCTTCGTTTTTCTGTATGATCCCTTATTGCTGCAGGTAACACTGAGAATGATCATAGGAAACCCGCTACTTAATCCCTTTGTGCCTCATCCTAAGAGCAAGAATTTAATAAAATAAAGTCAATGATGCTCACAGCTCCCCACGTCAAGCATTCAGGTTGAGACTCAAAGAGTTTCTCACCAAACTGCAAAGCACTTGGAAGAAGAAAGACTGTCGTTTCCATGGAAAATATATAGATATCGAATAGAAGAACCTGAGAATGAAGTCATGGAATTAAGAAAAGAGAACTAGTTCACTTGCAAGACGGTAGACTTGGCCAAGCCATCCAGCAAGGGCAGCAAGAACATTCTAGAAGGCCGAAAAATGCTAGTGTGAGATAGACTGATGTGTAATAAAATTTGAAGTCACATCAGGCTATAGGGAGAAAAAGAGAGGAGGAGAAAGAGGGAGGGGAAGAGGAGGAGGAAGGGGACGATGGGGACATGCCAGAGGAACCCAGAGGAGTTCCATTTGGTTTTGTGACCAATTAGAAAAGAAGACTATCTGCTAGGTACTATTTTAGTGGCTACAGAGCATGTCGCCAACCAGTCAATGTCATAACACGTCTGACCATCCACTCAACAAGTTGCTCTCATGATGGAGACAGGGTCTCTGCCACCATGTCCCTCTCACTGCCTTTGTATGGGCCAATCTGCATGAAGACGTTCGGTTTCATGGGTCTTACCTGTATATCTGCTAGAGACCAGTGACAGAGAAGCCAAAGCAGCCGCAGAGACACCTAGTATCAGTATCATGAGTTAAGTACGGAGATAACTGGGTAAGCCCTCATGCCACTCTTGGTAAAGCAGGATGTGGCGCCGAAGTAAATGGTTCTGCCCCTTCGTAGATTGTTCTCTGCCCTAGAGAGCTGTTTCATGAAGTGAAGGACTATCCACTTTCCCTTCAGTGTTCCAATACATAAGTCACCTAAAGTTTCTGAGAAAATACAGATTCTGATTCTGCAAATCTGGAATGGAGTCAGAGATCCTGCATTCTAATATGCGATGGCGTCGTGTGGATCCAGGGAATGCACTTTGAATGACAACATGCCGCAGTGTGGCCGGGACTTGTACACCTCTGTGTCCCACGCACTAAGTAAACATTTGTTCAGTTTAACCGAACTGTAATCAGATGGAGTCCTTCCTCCCGATGATCAGATACTTGCACCATTTGGCTGAAAATACGTATGCAGTGCTTAGAGAGGAAGTCGGCTGCAGTGTGGGCAGCCGAGTTGGGTGAGGTCCACTGTGCCCAGTGATGGCCGGTGGCAGGAAGGACTGCCTAATTCCGGTTCAAGAGCTAGGTCTGGCTCCGGAAGTGATCCCAAATTACTCCTGCGCTGTTGGTAATCAGAAGGGTAGCTGGCTGGCTGTACTCGTGGCATTTGTCTGGCTTTGGCATAGCTTTTAACATCCATTTTTCATAGTGTAAGAAGTTCCAAAACTCTGATCTTTCAGGCAATCAAGCAAAGCTGGGCTCTCTTCTTCCCTTGATTCTTTAAATCAAAGAGACCAACTCTCGCATGGTGCTGCCAGCCTGGCTGTCTGTAAAGAGCAGACCAGAAACCCTTGAGAACTTGTCACCCCTGTTTATTCTAGCCATTGACAATCGCAAAGACGAGGGCCACAGAACTCCATGTAGAGACTCAGGGAAAGCTTTCTACAAGAGGCGGCCCTTACACTAAGGCCCAGAGAGTAAAAAGGAGGTAGTTCCAAGATGTGGGAGATGGAGGGAACAACCCCAGTGGAGAGAATGGCAAATTCTCAAGAGGACTTGGAGTCTACAAGGAAATCCACACCGCCAGAGTGCAGGCTGCAGGGTGCAGGACTGGAGGCGAAGCCAGACAGCGACGAGACATGAGCTTTCCTAGAAGAGCGACAAAATCCATGTGGGGGATGTTCTCATTTGTCCAGGTGCCTCCTGGACTGTCACATCCGGTTACATTTGTCCTCCAGGCGATTTCCTGGGATTCCATAACATTTCCCACATTTGCTATTCTCCAGCCTTGCTGGAAGTCCCTGAAAGGTGCCTCCTGAGATTCCCTGGGACTCTTCCCACCCTAAACTTCTCTTCAGCTGCCTCTCAGGGGAGAGAGACTTGCCAGACTGATAATTTCTGTTTTAGGCTATTGCCTACTTCTGAGTTCTCTTCGCTATTAAACAGTAGGCATTGTTGAAGTTGGGTTTCTCAAACATGGCAAAATATAAAATACACACACGCACACATACATGCATGCTCCTTATTGCATAAGCCAAAGATTTTTATTTGGGATTCTGTTGTTATTGCTGTTTATTTAACATATTCTGTGCATAATTTTAAATACTCTCAACATAAGAATAACCTGATAATAAAGAAGGTCCAAGGATTACAACACAAGAGAAGCACATAGGTTATTTTAGTTGCATTTATTGAACCAAAATAAGATGATCTCTTGCTGTTTACATTAACTCTTTACTAACATCTCTGCTCTTTTTTTTTTTTTTTTTTTTTTTTTTGGTGCTGGGGATCGAACTCAGGGCCTTCTGCTTGGAAGGCAAGCACTCTAACCACTGAGCTAAATCCCCAGCCCTTTACTAACATCTCTGGAAGGCCCGTGAAACCAAAGCACTAAACTTCTGCATGTGCATCTGAAAAAATGTTATGTACAGCATCTGTTTTCCATCACCGGCACAGCACATTATTTCATCACGATGTATCCTTCGTGGTATTATTTTAGAAATCTATCGCCCACAGATCACTGGGAGAGATCATGTCTTGTCATCTTTGAGATAATGAACACTGTCCACGTGTGTAAATCTGTCAAGCTCTGACTTCCTAGAGAGACTCATTTACAAATCAAAGGAATCATTCTTACCTTTTCCAGCCGGTCACTGTTGTACTGCAGAAACACAGAAAGAGTCCTCTCCGCAGACTATAAAACATCTCATCCAAGAGCTTATTCCCTGGAAGCAATTTAATCTTTCTTGTTTCAAAAAAAACTTTGGAAATTAAAAATTTTCAAGTTATATTGAAATGTTGCAAAATTCCTCGATAAAACAGTTTAGCCTCAAACTCTTCTCATAAACAAAGGAGCCAAAATTAATGTAGCAATAAATTATTTTATGCTGTGAATCTTAAAACTTCTATAAGCCCCTGGCTCGTGTTTTAGTGAGACCATTTCTTGCCGTATGCAAGAAACTTCAGGGGCTGGAGATTTAGCTCAGTAGTTAGAGTGTCTGCCTAGCAACCACTAAGGCCCTGAGTTCAATCCCCGGCACCAAAAAAAAAAAAACTTCATTAGCAAGACATCAAAATAAATTTGCTTTTCTTGAGCAAATTCTCAAAAACCGGAAAGAGCAGGCGTAGTGTCACAAGTCTTTCCCTGGCTGATGCATGAACCCATTAAAGGAACATTTATTACACTCTGGGAAACAATCAGAAGGGGCCTCCTTACTCCCCACCCCTAGGACTGCAACAAAACAATGCCAGGAGATAGGGCAAAAGTCAAGAGTGTCTGCATCTTGTTTGAGACACTTCGGGCCATCACGTTCTCTCCTGAAATGCCCAGGGACAGGTGGGCACTGAAGGCTGGTAGATGTTTACGGATAACTCAGAAAGAGGGAGAAGAAAACCAAAACACTTAGGAAAGCGGGAAACTGAAAATGTGTGTTTAGGGTTCAATCTGAAAAGAACAGAATAGTCAGTGTCCTTGGAAAATTCTTTCTGAATGGCTAATTTAGTGCATGTTAGTCAGCTCCAGTTAAAGGTGCATAAAAATGGAATTGACAATAGAATGAAAGTATTTTTTTAAATAATAATCTTTCAACTTTCAGCAAGTTTTATTCAGCCATATATTATATTATTAAAACTTTTGGCAGTGCCAAATTTGAACAATCTGAAGCACTACTGTATTCATTTAAAATTGGAGAAAAATCATTCTCTGCAAAACAAGAACTTTGTCAGTTTATAGGAAACCTCTATTATTTTTTCTTTCTTTCTTTCTTTTTCAGTACTAGGGATTGAGCCCTGGACCTTCACACTGAGCTATATCTCCAGCGCTTCTTTTGATTTTTATTTGAAGACAGGGTCTCGCCAAATTGCCCAGGCTGGGTTCGAACTTGCAATCCTGGCTGTGCCTTCAAGGAGTGGCAATCCTGGCTGTGCCTTCAAGGAGTGCTGGGACTATACATATGCAGCCGCTGCCCACCCCCATCCCCCACAGCTAAGACATCTATTTCTTTGTCTTTAGTATTTTCTCCATGTTTAAAAAATCTTTTGTTTTCTTTTGGTAAGAAAAAGTGGAATCAAATACACTTAGGTTCACTTTCTTTGGTGGGGTGCAGTACTAGGGATTGAACCCAGAGCCTTCACACTGAGCTACAGCTTCATCCCTTAAAGAAAGTGTTTCTGGGTAACCTTAAAATAGAGTCTCACTCTGCTTCCTGGCCTAAGCACACAACCATCACTGGGAATAGTGTAAAGACTTGGACCTGAGACAGTGTTTTCCAGCGTGTTTTATCAGCCTGAAAATCCACGAAAGGTTTTGAACAGCAAAGAGCCCGTATGCTTTAATGTTTCTCTCAGTGTGAAGAGAATCTGATGTTTCTCCAACTTAAAAGGCTATCAGATCAGCAAGCCCCTTTAAAGACTGTGACTGATACCTTCTACACTTGGGGGATTTAACTTCTTTCTCCCGAGTCCCTTACACAGCAAATTCAGTATTCCCAGATTCTTTTCTAGTTCCTGTGATGAGCCATGTGAGTTTTAGCCACACAGTGTCCACTACAACCTTATAAGAGGGAACACATACTGAAAATACATACTGAACAAAAATATGTTCCATGAGCAATGAATCCTGACCTCACACATTTAAACAGCTCTCTTTTGTTTATTTTGTATTCTGAACCAGAAAATGATTTCTTTTGACCTTTTGCCACATCTACCTCCATTGTCCACGTTAGATTGTGGTTTGGGAGGAAAAAACAGACCCTTCTTCGCCGGTTCCTGGCTGCTGTTTCCAACCTACCAGTTCAGCTCCTGCTGCATTGCAGGCACGGAAATGAAGTCATCCGGCAGACAAGGGGCCGATTGTGTTTCTGAGCTGGAACAGTGTCTGCTGCACTGAGAAAATCGAAGGCAAAGCCCCCTTCCCAGACCAGGCTCCACCCCTGCTTAGGGATCCACCTTGGGAAAGTACTTAGCCTTTCTAAGAAAGTGTCACATTGCCCATAAATGGAAATGGGAATACCCAGGATTGCTCTAGGACTCAAAATCACATAGAATTGGCACATGCTTGAGACAGGTCATACTGAGAATCCATGAGAATTAGAATTAGTGATTTCAAACATCTTGGACAGAAATTTGAAATGCAGTATAGCTCTACCAAGTTGGAAAATGACAAAATGGTAGCTGAACCAGCAAGAAAGACCCACTGTAGAGAAGGTACCAGGGTGAAGGGCAGCTTGGAAGAAAATACACTCTCTGTTCCGGGAACAAGTAGTGAAGTCTTGTACCTGACCTCAGTCTCCAGCCACACTGATAGAATGAAGGGTCGAATTAGGCCCTGACAAATTGTGTCCAATTCTGGGTCTGTGTGAGCTCCTGTGAGCATCCTGGAATAAGTGACCAGGTGGGGAACATGACCAAGTTACTGGAAACTTGGTGCTAACCAATGTTTCTTCTGCTGTTGTTAATTATTAACAGTCCAGCAGCTAGTCCAGCTGAGAGGTTGACAGGACAGGCTCAAGTGCGTGCATGTGTGTGTGTGTGTGTGTGTGTGTGTGTGTGTGTCTGGGAGGAGGGATAGTATATTGGTTGACTTTCCTGTTAGCAGTACAAAATATCTGACATAAAATTTAAAGGAGGAGGGATTGGATCTGACTTACAGTTTTGGGGGATTCAGTCCATGGTCAGCTGGCTCCAAGACAGGAACATCATGGTGGAAGTGGGGGAACAAAACCACTCAGTTTATGGTGTCTGAGAAGCAGAAGAGGTTAACAGGACCAGAGAAGGAGGGACCAGACATAGAGCCCCAATGTCAAACCTCCATGGCCACTGGGAAATGTGCTCCACCCATCCCCTGCCTGACTCCCAAGCTAATCAAGTCAGCCATCCAGGTTAGCTGTCTTGGGTCAACAGGGGTCTTTCTGGAAGTATCAGTGAGCGCATCAGAGCAAGCAAGATTGCTTTCTGGTCCATCTTTCCCTGCACAAAGAAGGACCTTGCTCAGGACTGGCCCCTTATCTAGGAAACTGATGGGCAGAGGAGCGGAATCCACAGTGGATCCCACTGGCACTCTGCCAGACATGTGGGGCCCTGTGGGACTGAACTCCTGGAACCCCAAAGAGAGGCAGGACCAGCTCATGGAGAGCTCAAGACTGGTTATTTTTGGTCATCTTTATTTTGTTATATTTTTTCTTTCAGGGCACATGCGTCTTGTACCTGAGATCTTCCCTGTAGACACAGGGGAACACTCACATGCTTTTACTCTATTTTTCTATTACAGGAAGAAAAAAAAAAAACAGGAAATGTAAAAGGGCACTATGTAGTTTTCATTTTAAGGAAGACCGGCTGTTCAGATCTTGTTTGAATCCCTCTCCTCCAACATCACAGAGAAAGTAGGCACTTTCATATCTCTGCTCTGTGGACTCTGGGAATGACTTGGAACCTCAGAGTTCTCACCTGCATTTTTAAAAAATAAAGATAGTGATGAAATGTAAGAGTCATTCTTGGTTCACAGCCTTCTGGCTGTCCTGTGGTTCCATCAATTATCTTGCCTTCTATTTTCCCGGGTGGTCTGCGGGCCCTTAAAGATGGAAAGCACACAAATACACTCACACTGAGCTACATCCCCAGCCCTTTTTCACTTCTAATTTTGTAACAGGATCACACTACGTTGCTAAGTTGCCCGGGATGGGCTCGAACTTGGAATGCTCCTGCCTTGGCCTCTCAGAGTGCCAGGATGATGTATGTTCACCAGCACACTGACTATATTTGCTCCTTAAAGATTCTGTTCTTTACTGGTGACTGAAGCTCATTAAATGGAAAGGAAGACCAAGTAGGTGATGTGTTATTAAACCAAGTCACACATGCCCATCCATTTAGGTCCAGAGGGAGGTTTGCTTTAATCCAAGAACACAAGGATTCTGCCTGGAGCCGTGAAGGGTTGACAACTGATATTCGGACATCCTTGGAAAATGTCACCGAAATGGGTCACCCTTTCTGTTGCAGGCTGTGCTCATCTGAAGACATTAAAGGATGCTAAAAATAAATGGCCCGTGTGCCCTGAGACTCTGGCCAAGCCAGTATGCCTTTGAGAAGGTCTTTACTGCTTAACAAGCAACTTGGAGACATAGCAGACCTCTATAGCTTTTCCAGGGAGTAATGTAGGCAGTTCTAGAAATCTCTACATCACTTACTACTCCACACGTTTTTGTCAACAAGCCAGAAGTTACTTGGGGACACATGGGGACAGTAAGGGGTATGGGTAGGACTTAGTGAATCCAGATTCAGTGGCCAGGAGACACTGGGTCGCCTTGCTGGGAAACAGATCTCAAATCTGTGCTTCAGTTCTAAACATTGGTTTTCTCTATTTGATCTACTAAGGAGAAATACATTTCAACATACATTTGTTTCTCTTCTTGGGTCTTTTCTTTCTACCTGTATATTAAGATCTCTAAGCTCTTGGTTCTTTAGATACAGGAACAGAAAGACTTACGATCTTCCTAGGAGATGGAGCTGATTTTGGAGCCAGGCTAAATAGGGGGCAGTTTCCAGTTTTGTTAGTGAATGAACTATGTCAACTAGGTCCCATTTCACTCTGAGACTCCAAGTCTCCATTTTTCTATTTGTGCAAACAAAAATAGGAAGTAACTCATAAACTTGGTGTGGGGATCAGGGCTACCTGAGCTCGACTGCTCTTGGGGAACACAGGTACTGCTCAGTGCTACTTGGGAATGTTACTATTTTTACTGCTGTTGAGACTCTGCTCTTTTTTTATTCTGTTTCATTCCGTGTGTCAAATCTTGGGCTGTGAGATTATCTTTTTACCTGATCGCACACCTGAATTTTTTATGTTGTTTTTCTATTTTTTTATTTTCTTCTTCTATGTTGTCTCCTCCCTCCCTCCTTGTTCTCCTCCTCCTCTTCCTTCCTGCCTTCTTTCCTTCTTCTCTTCTTCCTCTTCTTCTTCCCCTTCCCCAGCTCCTCCTCTTCTCCCCACCCTGCTGCCCCGCAGTACCAGGGCTTGAACCTAGCACATTCACACTGAACCACGTCTCTAGTCACCCCCTTTTTTAATTTTTTAAGTTTGGAAACAGTCACTAAGTTGCCCAGGCTGAACTACAACTTGCCAGCCTCCTGCCTCAGCCTCCCAGAGTGCTGAGATTCTAACCATCCTCCACAACGCTCAGCCTGGATTTGTGGGGGTAGCTTGCTTGTGACCTCACAGCCATTGCGTCCTCTCTGCTCTTTGACCAAAGACCAGTTGGATACCGCAGATTCTTAGGTTTAACACGGCACAGTGCTCAGCAGAAAGCGCCCTGCGCAGGCCCAGGTGTCACTGTGTCTGTGTCGCTAATGGTGAGCTCCCTCAAGACCGGGGCGGCTCTGACCCGTGTGTCCTGCAGACCTGGAGCAAGGTGACACACGCTCTGTGCTCTCCGTTCTGTTTGCTGAGCATGTCGGGAGGCTGTGTTTATCCTGGCTCTTTCCACTTCCTCCACGGCTTCCTGTCCGTCTCGTTCCCCGCGGAGGGTGGAGCTCCGGAGGGCCGCCCCGCGGCCCTGACCCTGCCCTGCTGGCCAGGGTCCCACCAGGATGTCGCCCTCCCAGCGGGGCAGTCGGCGGTGCGGTCACGTAGTGCATGCGGGACACAATGCAAACTGACCTCATGGAGTTTGTAATGATGGCTACGATGATCACAGTAATTTCTATGTTAAGGGACTGGAAGGGAAGAAGGGGAGAGGGAGGCAAAGAGAGAAGGGAGGGAGAGAAGAAGGAAGGAAAGAGAGAGGAAGGGAGGGAAGGAGAAAGAAATAGAGAGAGAGGGAAGGAGAGAGAAAGGAACAGAGATAGAATTAAGGCAGAAAGGTAAATCAAGAGTCCAAGGGGCAAAGAGGAAGGAACAAAGGAAGTCCGAGATTTCTTTTAAGATGTGAATTTGTAAAGAGCCCCGAGTGAGACGTTTTTGCAAAACCCCTACAGGAGACCTTTGCATTTCTACTTCAGCATTGATGACAGGATCAGTAGCGCCCTCGAAGTCATCTCTGTGTATGAGGAAGTTGCTCACCTAGATCTCAGCTATCCTAAGAAAATAGAAAGCAAATTTTTAAAACTCAACCAGACCAAAAGACAACTAGGCTCTGTACTGCTGAGCCCAGGTATTATTACGGCTAGATCTTGACATTTGGAAAGACCTCTTCGAACTTCATAAGGGATGGCGTGAAATGTTACCGGAAGTGGTTATAAACCTCAGCGAGAGCCACCAGCAGAGCGGGAGTTGCAGCTCAGAGGTGGGATTCTCCCCCCCGCATATACAGTGGCCCGGGTTCAAGGGCCAGCACAGCAGAATATTTAAAAAAGATCTCCAGGGTGTTGTTTTCCCAATTGTACTGCTCTGATATTTAGGCAGTTCTTCAAATTTCATTTTCCCACTCCTTTGATAGTTTAAGAATTCTCTACAACCAGGAAGGTGCAGCCATTTGGTGTCTTCTGAGGTTCCTGAGATCTCTCCCTCTTACCTCACATTTATGGGTGAAGGGGTTACCTTTTTTTTTTTTTTTTGGTGCTGGGGATCGAACTCGGGTCCTTGTGCTTGCAAGGCAAGCACTTTAACCGCTGAGCTAAATCCCCAGCCAAGGGGTTATCTTTCTAAACAACTGAAATTCGTAGAAACGTACATCTTTTTCACATGGCCCCCCAAAAGACTTTGGTCTTTGATCAGTAAACAAATGGTCAGAAATGAATATAAATCGAGAACCACTGAGTTCTTTCAGTTACAATCCTTAGCATGATTTCAATGTTTTTTATACATTGGTCACTTTTTAAAAAATTTGTGGTGGTGCGGGGATTGAACCCAGGACCTTTGCACTGAGCTATATCCTGAGCACTTTGTTATTTTTTATTTTAAGAGAGGGTCTTGCTGTCTTAAAATAAGCTGGGTTCCAACTTGCAACCCTCCTGCCTCAGCCTCCCAGAGTGCTGTAATGACAGGTTTGTGCCATCACACCCAGCTCGGGTCACTATTTCTGAAGCAAAAACTAACCTGCAGTTGCAAACAGAATGATTCACCTCTCTGTATGAGTAAAGCGTCGTGATAATCTGATGGTCCGTAATTACTTGTTGAGTGAAAGAATCCCGCAATTAGTTCAGGATTTCTTTCTTCCCATGTGGAGTAACCTGACTTGGTCAGTCTTGCTGGATTTTCTCAGACAAGACTTCACCATAACTACGTTAGTTCAGAAAATATTTACCCAGAAATACACAGCAATTCATTTTATCTTGCGATTCTCTTCTCCTCGAAAGAACACAGGTTCTTGAAATCTCCAGAAAGCTTAGAAGAGGCAAACTCTGTCCAGAGAATAGTGCACAGAAAACGGGACTCTGGATCACTGTAGGCTGGTAAATATTTAACATTTGGTGCTTTAGTTTTGCTGATATAATGTGTATGTAGTGAAGAGTTTAAAACAGTACAATTCACAATACCCTGCATGTTCTATACAGGCGGCCGTTCCTCACGCTAGTCTGTCTGACGTTTGTCAAACTCTTCTAGCCGTAGACAGAATGTGGTTTCCATCAACAGACTGGTTTGGTTCCAACACAAATGTTAGCCGATATCTTCATCCATCTTAACAAGCAAGATGGAAGTAAAACAACAAAAAAGTGTGTCTAAATTTCACTCATTTGTCAACAATGTGAATGACTTTGTTGCTAAAGGGATAATTGTTCTCAAATGGAAGAGGATGTACTAAGTACATACAATAGTTATTCAGTGTTTCAGCACTAATTGTGACACACTTTGAAGTTTATCTGCACTGACATTTTTTCCACAATTTTCTTCAGTCTGGAAGAATCAACAAAACCATAAATCAAGCCCTGTGTGATACAGCATTGCCAATTTCCATAGTGTAAATATATATTCCATTGCTGATTTCCATCCACCAACAGGAATCGCCAAATGTGATGCTGAATGACTGTAAATATGTCATTACACAGTATTTCTAACATACAGTTACAATAGAAATTAGAGTAGATAACCAAAAATGCGGTAAACCAATTTGAAACTAACAAGACATGAGCATTCATTAGCTTTTAAAAATACATGTTAATTGTAACTTTATAGGATTTAATATTCAGTAAAGCCTGTGTTTAACAACCTCCTTGCGAGATTCTATTTTTTTTTTTCCCTCTAGTGCTGGGGATTGTACTTAGGGCCTTGCGCTTGCGAGGCAAGCACTCTAACCATTGAGCTAAATCTCCAGCCCCGCTGCAAGATTCTTGTACATTTAAAAATTGTGCCTCCTGCAAGCTGGTGTAAATTACTGCTAGCAAACCACTGAATTTGAGGATACGGGAAAAATAACTGATAGTTTAGTGTATTTTGAATCATTAACTTCAAATATGACCCTATTTCTGTTTTTGGGGGGGGCTGCTGTAGCTCGAACTCAGGGCCTTGTGCTTGCTAGGTGAGCATTCTACCACTTGAGCTAAATCCCCAACCCCAACATGATCCTATTTCTAACTCTAGTTTTTTGCTTAATTCTGAACAAAAATTCTGTCACAGGCATTAGGGGCATCCCATTCTGTATCCAAGTTTGCTAGATAATGGTTATTTGAACTTGACTAATGAGAAAATACTAATACTAATAAAATAAAAAATAAAAAAATCAGAGAAGCAAGAATTTGTTATAAATGTGGAATAATTCAAGAAAACATCTACAACAGATTTTCCCTGTTAAAATTAATAATTTTGAAGCAAACATCTACAACAGATTTTCCCTGTTAAAATTAATAATTTTGAAGCTGTTGGCATTGGATTATATGTTTTTTTAGATTTTGGGGAAGAATCTCCATGAGGGTCAATGAATTAGGACATGGGTAAATTCATTTTTAAAAAATCCATTAGCACATTTTTCAACTGTCTTGGAAGGTTTTCTATGCTTTTATAAGTAAGGAAGTAAATTTTTCTTAGTATTTTTAAATCCCCTATTGATATAGCCTTAGAAATACATGAATGAACCAAAAAGTTGTGAAAAACTTAAAAGCAAATGAGCAATAGTAAACATTTCATTAATTTTAATTCGATGTGGATCCCATAAATTTGATCCATTTTTTAAAAAGTTCTTCCTTGGAGAGTTATTAAAAGAGACAGATACTTAGAAAACATGACCAGTCTTCAATATGTTTTTCAGAGCATTTGCCTCTGATACCAAAGGCAGACAGAGACATAAAGGAAGACTACGAAAGACTCTTCTAAACATTGTACAAATGTTCTTAACAACATTCAGTCAGTTGAACTTAGCACATTTGAGATAGACCAGGTATACACGGTTGCTTTAACATTTGAAAATCAAGGTGTTCCACCTTAATAGACTTACAAAATCCGCATCTCAGGAGATGCACAAGCATTCGACAAAGTCTAACACCCTTTCCTGATGGGGGCTCTTACCAGCCAAGAACAGAATGGAATTTTTTCAACCCAAGAAAGGACAATGTTAAAAGTCTATATCTAGTGTCCCAATTAACAAGGGAGACTGAAAGTGTATTTCTTACAACTGGGATCAGGGTAAAGCTGTGTGCTTTCACCTGTTTTATTTAACATTGTATTGAAAGTGCTATCCAGTGCAATAAGGGAAACAAACAAACAAAAACACCAGCCTGCACCAAAATAGGAAGCAACCAGGTAAAACTGTCTTTATGCATAAGATGATATAATCATCTGTGCATAAAATTCAGTGGGAATTCTGCCCAGAAAACCACTAGTGTAAGTGAGTTTAGCAGAGTTGTAAGATACAAGGATATGTTATATTTCCATGTTTAGCTATGAACAATCACTAAAACAGTATTTTATTTTTTCATTTTAATGTAATACAAATAAACATTAATAAGGAAAATACAGGCCCTGAGTTTGATTCCCAGCACACACACAAAAAGGAAAATACAGAAAAATACTCTTCTTCTGTGAAGAAAATAAAGCAAAATTTTATGACAAAATAAGCAGTGAATAACAATAGTTAATACACTGTATGTATCATAAAAGAATGGCCAAAACTTTAAAAATCTGTACTACTATTTCATCATACCAAGAATTTAGTACCAGATATACCATGGGAAGTAGAGCAACAGATATACAGCAAACTAATTTCTGACAAAAATGGAAAGGCAATTTAGTGGATAAGAATCTTTTCATCCAGTCGTAGGTGGAACAGCTATGTATCAATATATAGAAAAAATATTTTTGAATCCATACCTCACTCCATATACAAAGGTGAGCCCTAAAGTGAAGCAATAATACTTTCAGAAGTAAATATAACATAAAACCTAGAAATTCAGGGTTACACAAATGTATCAAAAGCATGATCCATAAAAGAAATATAGACATGGACTTCATCAAAATTCATAACTCTTCTTTTTCAAAAGGCACGATTAAAATAATGGAAAGATAAACTGCATGGTGGAAGAAAAATTTGCAGAACATGTATCTGAGATATATAACTTGATATATCAGTAACAAAAAACCCCAAGAAACTTAATTTTCAAAGCTGGTTAAACAGTTGACCATTACGGGTGGTCATGTGGATGACAAATAAATGATTCATAAATACTGAAGACCTAATTACTAGGAAAACATAAATTAAGATTTAGATGAGATACTGCTGCACACATACGGGAATGTATAAAAATTAAAGGGCTAGCCATACGTATTGATGGTATAGATGTAGAATAACTGGAATTTCATACACATTTGGTGAAAAGGTACAGTGTTTCAAGCAGCTTATAAATCTGTTTGTTTCTAATATAATTAAACACTGTCTTAGCATATGATCTACCCTTTTTACCCTTAGGTATTTTCCCATAAGAAAATGAGCAAATACATTGATACAAAGACTTACACATGAATATTCATCATAATTTCATTTTGCATAAAGCTGGAAACAACGTAAATGACTACCAGGAAGTGACTGAATGCACACACTGTGGTCTATATATGCAGTGAAATACTATTTAGCAGTAACAGAATGATCAACAATATGGATAGATTTCAGAATAATTGCACCAACCAAAAGAAGTCAGACAAACATACATTAGGCTTTCATTTATGTTACTATATTCGAAAAAAATGCAAACTAATCTGTGGAGATAGGAGACAAATCAATGATTTTCCATGAATGGGGCAGGGTGGAGCAGCGAAGAGGATTTCTGTAAGGGCAGACAGGATTTCAGAAGTGATAGGTATGCTCATTATCTTGATTTTGTTATTGTGTGTATGTCAAAACATAGGGAGTTGCATACTTCATTTACATGTGGTTCATTTATGTAAATTATGCCTTAGTGAAATCATTAAAATAAGTAAAGTCCAAAACAAATGTGATTTCTAAGCAAGTCATCTACACCTAGTAAAAGCAAACTTTACCTCTTGCCTCTGAATTCTTTTAGGGTCAGTTATTCCTACTTTTTGTGGTGCTTAATCTTGGTTGTATAAACTCCATTGGCCTTAGGAGCCACTCTGTAGTTGGGTGGAGCGCACTTATGGGTGTGTCTGGGAGGGTCATGGAGGGTGACCTGGGGGTCTGTATCAAGGCCCTGCCCCCTCCTCTTTGGAGCCATTCCCTTGCTCTGCTTCCCTCCACCATGAACGGAGCATCCATCTTTCCTCCACCATACCCTTCCACCATGTTCTTGCCTTGCAGCCCGTGGACTATGGACTGAATCCCCTGAAACCTTAAGTCAAATTAGGCCTCTCCTCCTCGTGTGTGTGTGTGTGTGTGTGTGTGTGTGTGTTGGGTTGCAGTGAAAGGAAGGCTCAGGGAGACCTTGAACAATGTCAGAACTGCTTCACCATGGAGCTCTGGAAGCAGGTGGGCTTGTGTCCCTCTGGTCCCCCTCCTGGAAATGTTCTGGCACAACTGCTTGGCCACCAGTTGAGCCACTTAATATTTAGTGACTACTTGCTGATAACTTGCTCCCTGGGAAGAGTATTCGAGATCAAGCAGAGGTCCAAGTCCTGCCTTCAGACATCAGAGCCCGACACAGGAGCGAGGTGGAGAGGGCTCCATGTTCCAGCTCTGCTGTTGTATGAAGTGTGGCCTCAGGAAAGAGTGGCACAGATGGATGCATCCAGTAAGGATTCCACCATGCTCATGGGGAACGCAAGTGAAAATTCAAAGTAGAGTTTCAGAATTTTATCTGCAAAATGTTTGGTAAGAAACCGAAACTTTCTCACTGTTCCACAAGTAGTAAATTCTTATTTTTGTTGTCATTCTTCTAGTTTTACTGAAACATGCTGATGATACCGGAAAACCAGTCCTTTGGCACTATATCTATTCATGTAGGATTTTGATTAATTTGCTAAGTATGCTCTTGGTAGGGCAATCTTTTTTACATCTAGGGTCCCGTAGGTCCACCCCAGGTCCTGCAGGTCTTTATTAGGGCTGCAGCTCTCCAGGCCCTGGTAGCTCATGGTCAGTGATGCAGTCAGTCCATTTGGAACATCTCGCTTTGGAATAGACTTGCTGTCCCCGGATGCTCCAAATTCAGAAGTGTGACCCCCGTGCCGCAGAGCCCTGGCACAGCCTCTTGCTCTCTGGCGAAGTGGTTAAAGGCGCACATTTTAAAGACCTTCAAGAGCGAGGAAAACATTCCATGGGGTCCTTCAGCAAGCTGTGCCTGCTGAACCGCAGTGCCTGGAATCTGCTCCTCCAGACCCTCTACCTTGGTGGCCTCACAGGGCCCCAGGGCACCTGGGCTTCACCACCAAGCTGCACTCCAGAAAGCCGAGGACAGAGTCCTCCACGGGGGCATCTGAGGTGAGTCCTTTGAAGATGTGATGAACATGAGTCATTCCTAATCGTCTTGATTCATGAGCCAACTTCAGAGTGCTGGTTCTCTCTCATACCCATTATCCCTTCGGTAGACTGAGTTGGGCCAATAGTTAATTTGTAAATTGCAGGACGCAGTAAAGTGGGAACCTAAAGACAGAGTAATTAATAAATTATGTTTTAAAGAGAGGTTGAGTTCATCGGATTCTCCTAATTTATTATACAGCGGAGATGATCTTTAATTCCGTTCTCTCTCGGGGCTAAGCAGAGTTCATTGTAATTTCTCCTTCTCCCATCCTCGGTTTTCCTGTTCTGTGGGGCTCTGCTTGCCTCAGTCATATACTCCTTCTGCGGCCAGGGCCTTGGGGTTGGGGTCTGTGGCTCAAAGGGACGCTCAAGAGACCTTTGTCTGTTATGAGACAGGCCACTTATACTGCACTCTGTGCTTTGGAGTCAGGTTTCACCACTCAGCTGAGAGCCAGTCAAAAACATAGTTGATGTCTGTCTGTAATATTCATATATACATATATATATTCACATATATATTCATATATATATAATATTCATATATATATATACACATATATATATGAATGAATATTACTCAGCCAGAAAGAAGAACAAAATCACATCATTTGAAAGAAAATGGATGGAACCTCACACTGTCATGTTAAGCTGGCCTCAGAGTTAAATATCGCGTGTTTATCTATCATATGAGAAATCTGAACTACAGATCAATAATGAAATAAAGGAGAGATGATAGGGAACTCTTGGAGATGGGTAGGAGATCAGGAGGAAGGTGGAGACAAGAGAGGGGTAAAGGAATTGAAAGCAATGATGGTATGTTATATGCATGTACCAGTCCCCCAAAACAAAGACCATTATTCTGTATTGCAAACATGCAGTATTTTTTAAAAATGAATCTTAGGACCATTCGTTTCTGATTCTCTGAGCCTGCTCAGCCCTCTTTTCATCTCTCATCTTCCTGTTGCTCGTTACTCTACCACCTCACCTTCTTGGATTTGCTGGGCAACGGTGTATTATGCATTGAATTGCGTCTCCCTGAAGATGCGCTGAACCCCACCTCCCACCTCCCACCTCCCAGTACATCAGAAAGGGGCCTGTGTCGGAAACGGGCTTGTCGCGGGTGTGATTAGCCCACGTGAGGTCACTTAGGAGGATGTTGTGAAGATGCAGAGGTGCATGTGCGCGGGGACAGTGCTGTGGAAACAGGGAATCAGAGTGGTGTGACGACAAACAGAGAGTGCCTAGATGGCCAGCAGAGCCCCAGCAGGGGAGGGAAATTTCCCCGCCATGTTTCAGAGAGGCCGTGGGCCCACCGTTGCCAGGATTTGTAAGGACTGTACTGTAAGACAGTCATGCTGGTGGTGTTTGGTTTGTTACTGCGCTGGCGCACCGACACGGGGCTGTGGAAGAGATGAGGCTTCCTAAGGCTGAGGCTGAGGCGAGTACAGCGTTAGGCAACCAGATCTAAAGTTCCGGTGCAATTTCAAACTCTCCTTTCCCATCTGAGATGCATCTTGGAATGCTGCGTCCTGGCGCAGGTATTAACTTTGTTTACCGTGATGGAAATATGTCTTCCCCAGGCACACATCTCAGCATTTGGTGTATATCAGAGCTCCAGAGTCTTGCAGATTCTGCCAAGCAAGGACCCCTGCCTGGGTCATAAAACTAATGAGTACATGTTGTTCTGGGCACATTGATTTGTGGGACTCAAAAAATAATGTCCCAGGCAGGGACGATTCAGACACGAATTAAGTAGAAAAGTAGAATTATTGAAACTGGTCATGATTTAGCCGGGTGCAGTCAAGGAAGGCTTCTGGGAAGGAGCAACAGTTCTAGTTCTTGTAAGACGAGGAGGTTTGAAGAACTGGAGATGAGGGTAATTAATATTCCAGACATGGGGGGGCCCCTTGAATAAAGGCAGGGAGGAGAGGAGAGGGGAGAGTGATTCAGAGACACAGTTGCTTAGACAGGAGGGGAAAGGAGCAGGGGAAGTTGGGTGGTGAAAGGTAAGATGCTCACTCGCCCTGGCTTGGCTGACCAGTAAAGTGTGAGTTAGTTCTCCTTCCTCCTTCCCTTCTTCCCGCCCTTCCTTCCTTGGACCCTTCCTCCCTCCCTCTTCCCCCTTTCTTCCCTCTTTTCTTTGCTTGACAAATATCCAAGAAATATAAATAGCGCTTATCGACCGGCATGTAATAGAGTCCATCAGTTTTATGCAGGTTAACAGGTGACAGCCCCAAAGCTCAGTCTGAATTTTCATCAGTTGTCACATGTATTGTGAATGCTCCATAATTACCTTTGTGTGTCCTCCCCCTCTCTCTGTCTGTCTGTCTGTCTCCCCCCTCTCTTTTTTTTTTTTTTCCTGCTGGGGACTGAATTCAGGCCCTTAGCCCTGAGCTACATACTGAGCTCTGTTTATCTTTTTATTTTGAGATGCAGGTCTCATTAAAGCACAGAGTTGCCCATGCTGTGCTCAGACTTGTCACCTTCCTGTCTCGGTCCCCCAGAGTGCTGATCTTGCAGGTCTGTGTCACCATCCCGGCTCCACCTCTGTGTTCTTAAATGGGAATAACGATTTGGTCACCTGGTTTTTCTTGCTGTCCTCGGTTTCCTCATGGTCGCAGAGTTCTATCATACAACCTTTTTGGTAAGAGGGGCTTAAAATAAAACTGATGCTTTCTGAAGTTCTGTCCCTCCTTCCTTCCCTGGAGATGGACCTCCTGAAAGGTCACATCGAACAGGATCAAGTCAGCTGACAGAGGCCCCTGCCCTGTGTTGAGCGGGCAGTAGACACATGAGCCAGGAGTGCTGGTGGCCGGCTGAAAATACCCGCTAATCTAATCTGCTGGCTGCCGGAGATGAATCTGGGGAATGTGGGAGGTGAGCATGTCACACAGCAATTACTGGCCGGACGCGGGATTGCATAATAGAATGATGTCGGCTTCCTGCTCAGCCCTGAATGTGGGAGCTGGCCAGAAAGGATTTATCTTCCCAAGAGAAACATGCCAACTCCAGGAGGATATGAAGTAACTGTTATTATGGGAAGAAGACAGGCTTAATTTGAAAATAGCCAAAGTCTCTTTCAGTTTGTACACTGCATCTCTCTCTTTCTTGCTTGCTTTTGTTTTCTGGCTCTCTTTTCTGCTTTTCTGTCTTTTCCTATCACTTGGTCTCTCTGAATGTCTGGCTTCTTTGTCTTCCTTTTCTTTTGCTTTTCTTTTTACTTACTTCCTTGAATTTTGTTCTAATTTCCACATCTAGTTAATGCTTGAGAAAAGGTCTTCGATTGATCCACCATCATAGGAGATGCTGAGAAAATGAAAAGTGTGTATGGTGGGTTTATTTACATGGGAAGGATCTTTAGCTTCCAGGATAAAATGCAAAGGATTTGTTTTTTGATGTGGAACTGAAGTAGGAGACTAGGACATAGAAAGGAGGCTAGACAATAGGGTGTGACCTGTCAATCACAGAGAGCTGTCCAATCACAGCACAGAAAAGCTTCCAATGGCTGGATCCCATATCAGAAAAGATGGCGGCCATTGGCCTCTTTGCCACTGGTCTTCTTCCCCTTCCCAGGGACCCATTAGCATGGGGCATATTTTCACCTTTCTTACTTCTCTTTGTGCTTCGTTTCTTCTTCACTTCTTTATCTTCTTTTTCTTCTACTTTAAATAAAAGTTAGGGGGCCGGGGATTTAGCTCAGTGGTTAGAGTGCTTGCCTCACAAGCACCAGGTCCTGAGTTTGATCCCCAGCACCAGTCAATCAATCAATCAAAAAAAAGAAAAGGTTAAATGTTCAGGTTTATCAATTGTCCTGGCCAATTCTTTGGACAGCAAGAGCCACTGGGCACTACACCACGGGGCCATGCAACTACATAGTCCATCTTTTTTGAGAACAAACCAGGTGTCTCCCTCGTCCCTGAATCTGGTTAGCATTCAACACTTGCAGAAAAGCTTAAGTGTTTTTCATTGCGTTCTTTTAATGTTGCCTAAATGTCCCCAGTATTAGACGAAAGCTAATCATATTTGGCCATGCTTTATTTTCCCAGTAAAGTACCTGCATTTTAAATGTTGTCAACCCCTACGTCCCACAGACTCTTCCAGCTGGAATCACCCTTTCTTGCACAGAGCTCAAACCACTTGGAGTGAAAACAGCACGCATCTTGGATATCCTACCCTGAGGTGCGCGTGAGAGTGAATCCAGATGGTCTTGTCCGTCGTATCCTCTCCATGCCCTGGCTAAGCCTTGGCACAAAGCTGCTTTCAAGGTGTCCCCACCCCCTCTGTGGTCACTACTTCCTCCTCCATCTCCTCTTCCTTCTTGGCCTCACCTCCTTTCTCTTCTACCCCACTTTCTTTCTCTTATTTCTTCTATCATTTCATACCAACACCTTATGACCAACTTTTAAATCAAATGCTTTGATGTAGAAAAATTGCAATTTGGAATTCAGGGGCCTTGCCCAAGAGCATGAACCCAGGCAGAATTCAAACCTAGACCTCCCTGCCTGTGCACTCTAAAACTTAACTCACTACATTACCTGGGTCCTAAGATGTTTTTTACTAGTGGGACCCACCAGCTCCTTGAGATGTGAGATCTTCTAATTGAGCATTTTCAACACCACCTCCAGCTACTTAGTATCGATATCTATTTAAACCACATCATTTGTCAGGTGGGCAATGTGCTTCTTTCTATTCCTTCATTCCCTTTCCTAAACTTTGGTGGCTACAGTCCCATAATGTCATATGCTCACTTGTCTCAGAGAACATTCTCAAGAAATACTCTCTAGTAACACAAGATCCACAGTGCGTGGTGTGTAATAAATCTCTTGCCTTATAATACATGGTTTCACTGAGAAATCACCTTCTCGAGTTCATCCCTGCAGACACAGGCCATTTCTGCTCCACCCGCCAAATAGCAACTTGCCTGTCAGCCCTTGCGGACACTTGCAAGCAGCCAGTGGTACCCCGGACCTGTGGAAAATTCCTGTTCTGCTTCCTGAAGAGCGTTTATTCCAAACCTCCTTGTCTTGACTTCCTGATCCTGCTGTGCAGCTGCCGCTGATACCTTGGACTTGGTCCCCGCACTTAGTCTTCTTGGAATTGGCTGTGTTTCCCCCCCCGTTGCCCAGGTGATGGGGTCACAGAGGGCTTTCTAGCTTCTTGTGTGTGATAAACAAAGAATTGTACATGGTGCAAAACTGTCGGGAAAAAGCAGCGATGTTTAATGAAGTTTGATTAGGCGATGGTGTGCTCAGAGTGAGCGGCCGAAAGGAACATGGCCGACGCTCTGGGAGTGCGATTGACAGCGTGCTGAGTCAGGTCATCTGCGCCTACTGTGTATGTGCTTTCCCACAATCCACTGTGGTATAATTGGATGCATGAGATGCAATGCATACGCCCGAACCCTCAATGAGCTCTAGGTGAAGAAAGGTTACCGTAGGCCACACCAGTGGGTCTGGCACACTTAAGCCCTTTTTTTGGGATTTTGGCGTTTCCCAGGGATCTTTTTTAGTATTATCTCTGTCTCTGGGTAATAGGCCTCAGGACAGAAGTCAGGTAGTTGGCCCCGGGGCATTGCCCAGGTTCAGGTTAATGGTTCATTGGTGAAGTGGTTCATCAGCCCCAAATTTACTATCTATATTACTGACAGTGGTCACCAGGAGGCTGAGACGGCCTGCCCCAATCCAGCCCAGCTCCCTCCTGGCAAGGAGGATCTAGACAGTTTTTATTTTTAGTGCCAGGAGAAATAGAACATATCTTATTTTTGCCACCAAGCAGCAAAGACCTCTGAAATCCTCATCTATCCCTGCATCAAAGATCTGGGCTTCTGACAAGCAGCAATTATTATAAACCACCTTAAAACAAAGAACAGGATAACTATTAAAACAAGGTGATTGTTCAAAAAGAATAGCAAAGGCATAGATAGGGCCAATGATCTAACATGTATTTCCCAATCCTTTCTGATTTCATTGCTTCCCAAGTAATTCTTTCCACTTGTTTCCTCCATATGGAGATGCTAAGGAAGATAGAAAAACCTTCCCCGAGGCTGTAGAAAAGAAGCTGAGTCTGAAAGTCCCAGATCCTAAACCTGATGAGGGTTACGAACAAGTTCAGGCCTGCAGCTGGGCGTAGCAAGGAAAGACCAGGCTGGAAGGCAGTGAGTTAGTCCTGGGGTCTCTGCTCTGGTCATCCCTTGCTGAGCCCTGCTGGGCAAATCTTTGTACCTCTCTGGAATTGCTCAGCATTCTTATTTATAATGAGAAGTAGCTCCTGGGGTCCTCTCTGTTACGTCTGGGCAGGGCTGTACACCATGCCACACTGTGTCACGCTGGACAGCAGGCCACTGCTCTGCTGAAACCTGTAGCTCCCGGTGATCCTAAAACCGGTGTTGGTAAAAGAACCAAAGAAAACAGCTTAAAATAAAAGAAGACAGTTCATTTAGAGATGGGAAAGGGGGAAAGAGAGATAACAGACCGCTGCTCAGAATGGGCAGGGAGAATTTGAAAGGGAATTGCTTGTGGATTTCATGTCTGTAGCTCCTCTTATTGTCCCTTTGACTGTGTCTCTTTGACTGTTGGCATCTAGCTACCTGCGTATTTGTAACTATTGGATTATAGCTGTCTTTGTCTTTCAGAGTCTGGCTGCAGAGGTCAAAATTGTCTATGAATTTTTAATAACATTCAAAGAGGCCTTTGCCCTGCCTTTCCCTTGCCTCTGGGGGACCCTGTCCCTACACTTCCAGGATCATAATGTGAAGGAATGTAATGTGGACAAAATGTGAGTCGTGGGTGCAGCCGTGTAGGGACAGAAGCCTGTGACCAGGACAGCAACGGTGGAATGCGAGGGATGGCATGAGATTGTGTCCTAGGTGGAGGTCGTGGGGTGAACATGAGTTACAGGAGTGTTTTCAGGGCCGCGGGGAGGAGGTGGGTGGGGTGTTGCGGGGTGATTCATTCTTCTCACGTCCCATGTAGGATGGCGGCCAGCCCTTCAGGCATGAACTCCCCCCTTTCCCTAACTGCCGGGCTTCCCAACTGTTTACAGAGGCTTCAAGGAGTGAACCAAGTTATTAAAAGAGTAGCAATTAGGGTGGCCCATCCCAGCAATTTCCACTTTCCTGTCTCAGGAAGCCTGTGGGGGAGGGGAAGGGAGGGCACATTCTTGGCTTGTGATTGTGCCTCGCAGGATTCCCATTTCTGAGTGTAGAACCAGGAGGGAGGGACAGAGGTTGCCTAATGCCGGTGCCACTCCCTGCAGGACCTAGGCACCACCTCGTCCGGGACCCCTGTCCCTTGCTTCCTTCTTCTGGAGGCCCTTCATTTGGGAAGCCCCTGGGCGCCTTTTATTTGCCTCCCCAGTTCAAGCCGCGCCAGAGCTGCCCGAGAAATCAGCCCTTGCACCTTAGCTGCCAGCAAGTTGCAGAGAAAGTCTGTCAAGTGATTTACAGCGTCTGTCTGGGAGGCTTCTCCAAACCCCAGCCCAGCCCAGCCCAGCCCAGGGAGGCGTCTCAGCAAAAGGAGCATTTTGTCCGCTTTAGCCTGGCGCTGGCGAGAAGGGCGATTGCTTTGTTCCTGCGCCGCTGGCCGTCTCCACCTCCGTACTGGAATCCTCGCGTTCATTTCTTCCGTGCAACCCGAGCTCAAAGCTTCAAGGTCCAAAGAGATTTTCCTGAGAGGCCCGCTGCAGCCCGACCTAGGAAAGCGGGACTCATGTTCTGGGGCAGAGTTACACAATGCTGGACAGGCCCTCTGACTTGTGGTCACGGTTTCCCAGAACCCCAAGAGGCCCATCCAAGAAACCGCCTGTGTTTCCGTGCCTTATCATCTGCATGCTCCTGGCGGGGGGGTCCCCATTTCCTTGATTGTGCTGCTTGGTTGCTGCTGGAAATCGGGGACCAGGGCTCGGCTTGGACAGGAATGATAGGCCGTTTCCACCGCCTTGGATTCTATGGCTGCCTTTGCCCCGGGATAAGTTAATTGACCTCCCTTGGCTTTAAATCTGCATCTCCAGGATGACACTAAGCGGCTCTTCCTGGAGAAACTGCTGTTTAAAGGAAACCTAACATACTGGGCAGAAAGGAGGTGAAAGGGTAAATCCACATAAAATACTCAGCATATTTTGTTGCTTGTTTTCTTTGGTCTTTTTTCCCAGTAACAATTCTTTTCGGCCTACCGTGTACACGCAGCTCCGAAGGAATGCTTCAGAAATGCGAGGATTATAATTTAGAACGAGCTTGCTAAAAATAACTCTCCTAATCTAGGCAGCTAAGTTAGATAGAAATCAGTGAAGCCAGGAGATAGGGGAAGTTAGGGAGATAGATCCTGAATAGGTAAAGTAAACTGAAAGTTAGGGCCTATGTGAGGCCTATCAGGCTATCAGGGACTAAAGAAATGCAAGAGCTGAAGAGTAGGCCACTAACCAAAGGGAAGAGACCTTGGAAAAAGCAAAATGGAAATGAAACACCTTGCTTTCCAGACATCAGAAGTCTACTTGCCGCTAGGAGCATCCCTGCTTTCTGTTACATACGCCAGTCCTGAAAACTGTATAAAAAATCCAATGGACCTAAACATCTGTGGTGTCTGCTTTTCGGAACACCCCATCTGACTAGGGGCAAGTTTTTCTTTTATTCTTTCTAATAACCACACGTTTGGCTATTCCCTACTGCTTGCTGTTTGCTCTTTTGTCAGCTTCAGTCTTCTTTGCCCCAAGCGAGGGGCCAGAGAGATCCAGTTACATTAGTATACCACCAGAGACCTGGCTCTCAAGGAAGTCAGTGCTGAAATAAAGACACCAGAATTTTGACTGGATGGGCATGCAATGGCCGGCCTACATGCTCCCTGAGGATAAACAGCAGCTTGAGATTATACTGTAATCAGCACCACCGACAGGCAGCAGTCACCCAGGTGGGCGAGCAGAGCATCCAGATCCATCCCTTCCCCAGAATGCCTTTGTTCTTTCCATTTGTCCTTGCTGTATGACTCCTTTCCCTGTTGGATCAATATTAGCTAAGCAGCTGTACTTGTGATCCTATTGGTTGATCAGAGTCTGACCCACGTTGTACCCACGTTGTGACTTTGCTGTATAAATTACCTCTGACGGAGAGCCTCAGTGGCCACCCGTTTGAGACCCCACCTGAAAATCCAGAAGCTATCCTTCCTACCTTATTTCCAATAAAGCTCTCCTAGCCTCTTCCTTTGGTTTGTGACTTCTTTCCTCAATGCTGGGGGACTGCAAGATTGGTACATTTGATAGCTACCAGGTCAGGGGTTAACACCAGACTAGATACTAATACAGTTTATGTACGTTCGGTCTTGTAGAAGACCTAATACAAGGGTTAATGGAGATGCTTGTGGAAGTAGACTTTTCTGTAGGACTTAGAGCATGAAAAAATGATGTAGAGATCTCATGTAGAAGGGATGGTGTAAGAAGATAGAATCTGGAAAAGAGTACTGAAAGTCTGCAAAAAACTAGGAATTCTATTCAAGGTAGGTATTTCCCTTCTAGGGATCTTCCTGAAATAGTTAAAGATACCATATTGCAGTGAAACATGCATACCCATGTTTATAGTGGCACAATTCACAAGAGCTGTATCTTGGAGGCAGCCTATGTGCCCATCAACATATGAACGGATAAAGAAAAATGTGGTATTTATATACAACGGAGTACTAGTCTGCCATAAAGAAGGATAAACTTGAGTCATTTGTGAGAAAATGGTTGCACCTTGAGACCATAATGCTAAGCATACACAAGCTTAAATATCACATGATTTCTTGTGTATGAGAAATAAAGAGCAAAATAAAAGATAGATAATAGGAAGTATGGAGCTAGATCTTTCTTAAAGGGGAAGATCAAGAGATGAGGAGGAAAGGAATTAAGTTGTGTTATGTACATGCATGAACTCTATACAAGGAATGTAAACATTATGTGCTGCAAACATGGACTAATAAAAAGTATGAAAAAATAAAAAATACAGAATCTGATCAGAAGGTCTGGGATCAGATCTAAAGAGCTCATTTTCCAGCATACTTCCAGCTGATGCTAGTGCAAATGGGGTGCAGACCATAGATTGGCTTCCAAGGCTGTAGAGGACAAGGCACTAGCATTCAAGAGTGTGTCTTGAGATGTTTTTACACGCTATTTGTGTGATCAGGGAAGTTCTTTATTTTTTGTAGTTTCCTGGTTTACTCAGAAATTAGAAGAATTGGAGGAGCTGACCTTTAATATCTTTTCTGATATTGCTGTTTATTTTACTTGATACTGAGTTCTCATTAATTCTAATCCACCCTAGAACTCCACCTAAGGCCAGAGAATAAAGCACGTCTCAAGTTTATCTTAAAAGTGGTGAATGCATTAAATGAAACAAGTGGAGAGAACTGTTTTTCTACTACGGGGATCCCTGCCGCTTTACTCACTTTCTCATGGCTGGGACAAGATAGCCAACACCCACAACTTTAGGCAGGAGAGGTGTATTTTGGCTCAGGTTTTTAGAGGATTCGGTCTACGCATGGCTGACTGCAAGGCAGGAAGTCATGGTGGAAGGGTCTGGTGGAGGAGGGCTGCTCACATCATGGTGGCCAGGAAGTGCAGTACAGGCAGAGATGAATCAGGGAAGGAGTAAACCCTTCCAGGTCACATCCTCAGTAACCTCCAACTCCAAACAGCACATTTAGCTATGGATTAACTTACTGATGAGTATAGCGCCTCCATGATCCAGTCACATCCCAGAAGCCCCACCCATGAGCACATGAGGCTTTGAGAGGGCATTCAGATATAAACCACAGCAATGTTTAAAATGATGGTTCTGTTAATTACTAATCTAATCACTACATAGAGTATGCATGTATCAAACCATCACATTGTATCCTTTAAATATGTATAATTACACGGCAATCAAAAATATAATAAATTTTAAAGATACAGTAGAGTTCAAAGGCAGAAAAATTTCATTTCATGAACATTAAAAGAAAATTTTTTTTCGAGATAGAGTCTTGCTAAGTTGCTTAGTGGCCCAGGCTGGGCTCGAATTTACAATCCTCCCACCTCAAACTCTGGTAGTGCTGGGATTATACATGTGTGCTACCATCGTGGACGATTTTGTGTGTAGATTGTAGGAGATAGATGCTATCTGGGAAAACTTAAAAAATGAGTGACATTGTCTCGTACCAGACATGATGGAACATGTCTCTAATACCAATTATGTAGAAGGCCGAGGCAGGAAGATTGCAAGTTCAAGGCCACCTGGGAAACTTAGCAAGACCTCGTCTCAGAAACAAACAAACAAACAAAACTGTCCAAAAAAGTCATTCAGTGGCAAAGACGTTCAAATCAAAGGGATTTTTAAAAAGATGAATAATAATATAATAATCATAATAAATGACTCATTGTGTTCCCATGAGGCGCTCTATAATGTCACTTTCCAGTTCTAATGACAGTCTCAGCAGGTGCCTCCCAGAACCCTCACTTGACAGAGGCAGAAATGAGGTTTTAAGCAGCAGATTGTGTAAGTAGTAACTGGTCCAACTACTACTTAATAGGTCCTGGGGCTTAACAGCAGGGTCTACTCACTATAAATACACTGTCACGCTGGGGACTCTTTCGAAAGCTCTTTGTCCAAGCTTCATACGTGAGTTGCACCCCCAAGTCCAAAGAGGACTTTGGAGTCTTTGCTTTTAGGAGCAGATAGCAAAAACGGTTCTTCTGTTTCTTTCAAATACTTCTTACTTTTCCAGAGTGGTTGGAGGAGAGTCAATATATATAAATTCTAAGTGTCTGCTCTTAATTTCACTTTCCCAGCAATACGATGGGTAAGTGCCTTCCACTCTAGTCTAGATAGCTTTTGTTTTCTTTTTTGTCAGCCCACAGACTTTCAAGCCAAATTTACGCTTCTCACAAGCAATTCTGCTGGAGAACTGGTGTGGAGGGAGGCAGCTGAATGTCTCTCTCTTCACCTTTTCTTGTTTGACAAATTAGTTTCCTATAAAGAGGAGGAAAAGTCCTAATTGTGATTCATCCATAGTTGCTATGCTTTCCTTAGCTTTCTGCAGAGATTTTAGTTTCTTTTCTCCTTCTCGCTCTTTTCCTTACTCTGCTTGGATCCTTCATGTGTTCATTAGTGTCCCTGGGAAGCTCAATCTCAGCTCCACCTCCCTGAGTCCAAATAAACCTCTTTTACTGGCAAAGGACAGTGCTTTGAGGGGGTTTCGATATAGCAACATCAAATGGACTAATAGACTGAGGTAGACGGCATCAGTGTCTATTCCAGATATGCAAGAGATTAAACTGCATCATTGGAACACTTAAACTTGAGATCGCCAATTTCTCCTTCTTTATGAATTTATTTTTATTAGTCCGTGTTTACAGTACACAGTGTTTACCTTCCTTGTGTGATGGTACATGCATCAACCAGTTCCTTTTTTATTACCTCTTCCCCTCTCCCTCTCTCTTCCCTCTATCTCTTGATCCCCTTTCCATTTGAGAAAGATCTGTCTCCCTACCATCTATTATCTGTTTTGTACAGTATTTTGCTCTTTATTTATATGTGGGTTTTCTTATATAAGAGAAATCATGTGACATTTAAGCTTGTGTGTCTGATGTATTTCCTTTAACATTATGATCTCGGGGTGCATTTATTTTCCTAAAAGTACCTCAGGTTTATTCTTCTTTATGGCAGAATACTGCTCCATTGTGCATAAATATCTCATTTTCTTTATCTATTCATCGGCTGATGACCATACAGGTGTCTTCCATGATTTATCTATTATAAATTGTGCTGCTATCAACATGGGTATGTATGTTTCACTGTAGTATAATGTCTTTACCTCTTTCGGGAAGACACAGAGAAGGAGGAATAGCTGGATCAAATGGAATTTCTAGTTTTAGTCCTTTGAGGAATCTTCATCCTGATTTCTGTAGTGGCTGTACTAGTTTACACTCCCACCAGCAATGTAGATGGGCCCTTTTCCCCACAGACTTGCCAGAATTTGCTGTTATTTGATTTGATGATGTCATGTGATTTGACGATGGCCATTCTTAGGATGTGACTAAGCCGTTTTTGGCGACGTGTTTTGGGAGTCTCTTTCTTCTTCTGGTGAGAAGTCAGCCAAGATGGCTGATCAGGTGCAAGGTTGTGTGAAGGTTAAGCAGTAGATCCAAGATGGGACATGCATCTTACTTTATCAGAATAATGTGGTTCCATGGGAAGACCCCGAGTTTGTCGTTAAATATGTGATATTTTACTAGCTTTTAACTTCGGGAAAGTTTAGTGGACCTTTCTGAGACTCCCTTTATCTGTATAACAGATAAAGACAACATTTTTGCATGATGTGAAGGTAAATGCGATAAAGTCGACATATTGAGCTCTGGACCAAATATGGCTCAATGAGTATTAGATTCAGAAACAGAAGTAGTCGCCGAGGTTTTGGGACAGCAATGGCTGTCCATGGGGCCATAGCACCCTATGTGTTTTTACCTTTTTTTTTTAATGATCTCTGACCTTCTGAGTCTGTAGGATTCTTAATGTCGGCAGCTTGGTTGGTAGCACGTCTGTTTGCGGGACAACGCGAGCCGGAGGTGTGATTCTGAAGGGCACCTCCGAAAGGTGCCAGCCGTGGGGGGATCCTGGCTCTGAGCCAAGTGTCTGCATGCAAAGGGGTGCAGGTGCCCGAGGATCAAGTATTGCTGGTGTCACACAGAAGACAAGGGGAAGCACGCTGAAGGCCAGACGGGCAGGCTGGACAGGGCAAGAGGGTGAGAAAACCATCAGAATAATATAGCAGAGGGCTTATAATGATAATGGCATGTTATTTTATACGTCTTCTTCGAGGTCATCATAATGATTCTGACCTCTTCTAGCATTTAGTGACTGTCCCGTGTCCCCACACCCCCGCTCTGTGGTCTCCTACCTGCAACCTGTTCTAATCCAAAAAACGCATGGTTTGATTTTAAAGCCCCATGGCTTCAGCAGAGGGGACCACATTAGCTGTGTGTCCTACTAGGAACTGGGCAGGGCTGTTCTGTCCGGCACAGGGCTTCTAGCCAAAGCCGCCCCTCAGGAAGGGGTGGGAGAGTGTGATTTTAGACAGGAGTGAGGGTGGAGATGTGACTATTTGGACAATGTGTCCCAGTTTCTCCCTGCAATCACCTGAGGGAAGGAGGAATCTTTGAAAACAAATTTTGGTGGATTTAGGGCGGCTTTAAAAAGAAAGAAAAAGGGAAAACAAGAGATCAAACTGACTTAAGAGAAGAGAACAGTTATGTTGTTCTGGGGCTGATACTTTTTGTAAGAGGAAGTTGCAAATTAAATGTGAATGAGATGGAATTAAAAAGTGATTTATATTTTTGGTCCTGTTACAAGGACTTTGACTTAGAATGTTTCTATCTTGCTATATTTAGATAAATACAAGCAGATGTGTCAGAGATAAGTTGGATGAAACGGGAGCAAAATCTTATTTCGAGATGAGTCATTTTTCTCTTGATTATATCTGATCTGCATGCTTGTGGGCTGGTTGAGGTCTCAGTTACAGGAGGCTGGGTGGGGAGCTCACTGGTTTTCTCTGTTGTTTTTTTGTGGCGCTTTTAAATTTTCACAGGGGACATCTCTGGAATAAAGTGTGGCAAGGTCTGCGTGTCCCTCCATTTTCAATTCACCCAGAAGGCTCCTGTTAGAGTTTCATAAAAGATATTTCAACATACAATTTCTTTGAGTAAAAGATTTTTAAAAAAAAAATCAGTGTTCTAAAGAGGTTCTAGAACCTTCTAGAAGGTTCGAATGAAATTTTTCTGTGCTGTCAAATAACGTTGGCCGCCTCTCACAGAAGCTCTTGAAGTACAGTGAATATGAATGAGAAACTAAAGTCCACTGTGTATTTAACCATAATTAGTTTAGGGTTCAGTAGCCACACATGGTTACTGACTGATGAGTTACAAAGCCAAGTTCTAAAGAGTGCTGATGACCGAGTTGGTTTTGCCTTGTGTCTGTGAGAAGAGTGAAGAAAATGTCCCCAAGCAAGAAGATGTGGACCAGCACCTTGTTCAGAAGAGGAACTCTAGCATCTTAGTAGGACCAGACCAAAGGATGGCTGTGGACCAACAGCCAGTGGGTACGGGCAGGGCAGTATGGACAAGAGTCAGGTTATATGGGGTAAAGCTATGAATTTTTAGGGAAACTGCTCTAAGTCTCTCTTTTTCAAGTCTACACGATGAGGGTTCTGTGCTGTGCATTCTTGGAGTGTGCCTGTGACACTCTTGGTATTTGAGAAGTGCAATCAACGTTTCTTGTTCCAGATTGACATGGGTTTCTGGCTCTGGCGGAATGGCACCAAGTGTTGTCGGAGTGCAGATCATAAAATGTCATATAATTTCTGTTTGGCTTGCCTGGGATGTTTTGTCTTGAAATCCAGCTGCTAAGCTGAAAGGAAGTTGAAAGTTTCCGCATAGAAATTCAACATGGACAGTGCACGTGGGGACCCCTTGTGACCGCCGTGAGACCTCTGGATGGAGGTACCTCCAACTGACACCACTTGCTTGCCGAGGAGTCTCAAACCCCCAACCCCATTCCAGTCCTCCCTGCTAAACCCCAGACATCTCAAGCCCCAAATCAAGTCCACCTCCCCCGGCCTGCCTGGCAGCCTGGCCCCCAGAATCCAGCACCGTTAATGAAATGAGTTTTAATGGGTCTATTTTACCCATAGTCACAGTGACTAAAATAGTAATGTGTTTGCAGTAACCAAGGGAGGGTCATCCGAAGCAGATCTTTTTGCCAGAAGGAAATCTAACTGATCCTGAAAGTCTTCCCAGGAATCTGTACCTCCCAGGGGAGGAAGAGTAGGGAGCAAGAGAGACAGGAATGGGAAGGGGCAGGACTTGGGAAAGGGCCACCTTCCTCTCTCTCTGTAGGAGGAAGAGCAGGCAAAGGGCAACAGGTGCAGAAAAGGGGAGGAAAATTCCTTCTGAGAGGTGGCTAAGTGCCGTGGCTGTGAGGCTTGGCCCCTCACAGAGCTTGTGCAGATCTTGCCTGGTGGAGATTGTGTCGTCTAAAAGTGCTGGGTCTCGGTTTGCTCGGCTGTAAAATGGGTCTCGTAAAACATAAACCCCATGACGTATGGTGGCGATACATACATGTGAAAGTCCTGTGTATGTTATAAAGGGCTGGCCATGAGTCACTCTCCATGGACCTAAATAGCAAGACCATCACTTCTTACAAATGTTGCAGGCAAAATTTTGAAGTTTTAGTGATATATACAGACAGGGCTTTTCTTAGCCTGTGAACTCGTGTGTGTGTGTGTGTGTGTGTGTGTGTGTGTGTGTGTGTGTGTGTGTCTCAGAGCAGAGGCACTGGGGATTGAGCCCAGGGCCTTTGCACTGAGCTACATCCCCAGCTCTTTTTATTTTATTTTATTTTAAGACAAGATCTCGCAAAGTCACTAAGTTGCCCAGGTTGAACTTGAATGTGCCATCTTCCTGCCTCAGCCTCCCTGAGTGCTGAGGTTGTAGGTGTGCACCACCACGCCCAGTGTTGTGAGTGCATCAATATGACTCATAGCCTCAAATTAAATAAACAGCTGAAGATAAGGCTTTTTTTTTTTGGTGCTGGGAATCCAACTCAGGGCCTTGTGCTTGCAAGGCAAAGACTCTAACCACTGAGCTAAATCCCCAGCCAAAGACAAGGCTTCGATCAACACTTCCAACCCTACTTTATAAAAATCCCATTCACAGTCATCTACCCGGGAATCGATTGCAAAAATTCAGAGGAAATAAAAGAAAACTGAACAGTCAACTATGTCATCTGGCCTGATTGTCCCTATAAGCGATAAAGTAGAAACAAAAGCAGTTTGTTGGTGCGAATGGAGTGGGTTTATTCTTCCTACAGCATGATTCACCGAATTCCTGAGCCGGTTAAATTGGGAGGGCAGGAATGTGAGATGTGTGTTTATTACTCTTTCGGGGGGTGTGCGTGTGTGAAAACAAAACCAAGCTGTATATCTCATACATTATTTCTGAACTGGGTGGGGAGGGGTGTCCAATCTTTTATTTCCATGTATTTTAAGCAGTTGTCTTTGAAGACGCTTTGCTTTCACATGGTGTCTGCAGAGGCAGAGAAGGGCAGGCCTGCTTCCCTCCCACCCAGAATCTTAGTAAGTAGGAGCCTGTGTCGGCCACACACGTGGGCGGCAACTCTGTTTTCGGTTCAGGGGGGATCGGCAGTGCAGAAAAATATGAGAGGCATTTTAGCGCAAATCAGGGGAACTTGAATCTTGCATTTGCGACAAACGAGGGACAGAGTAACAACGTCAGTTAGTGTTAGGATGTCATAGAGTCGGGAGCATTTGGCTCTTGTCACAAGGCGCTGGACACAGACAAGCCAACCCTGGAAGCCCTGGAGCCATTTTGTGAAGCCGATTAATTCCTCAATGGTAAACTGCAGTGATTTCAATGGTAATGTGTCTCTTTTTCGTCTTTTCAAGTCATTTTTGGCTTTCCGTATGATTGTTTTTATCTAGGACTTCTGCAGTGATTTTAGAAATCAGGAAATGTAAAGATGCCTATCACTGAGGGTAAAGAAAAGTCACCTGATAAAGAATTTTTGCAAAATACTTAAAAAGCAATATATATTCTTCCAAGTTGCTGCTGTCTTTGTGACATCAATAGCTTTATCGGGTTCCAGTGGGAGGAAAAGAAGAAACGTAGCTCACTTTGGATGTTTGATATTCTCTTTGAACTTCACTTGCTCAGCTTTTATTTTATTACGAAAGGTAATAAAGGTAAGGTTCACCTCCCCTGCCCCATTAAACTGATTCTGTAACTGTATTGCTTCCCATTTGAGCACATGGCTTTGTTGGGGACTATTCGAAGCCACCGCAAAATGACAAGGTGGAAGTCAAGGGCTGCAGTATCCCCATACGTCAACTACGTTTATAGAGTTTGGAATTGGCTGAGTCATCCATCCAGGGCAGGAGAAGTGCCGAGGGCCCAGGACACAGGAAAGAGATTAAACTCCTGTGTTTGACAAACTTCGTTTTGCCTTTGTGTTAGCACTGGAAGATGCAGGTTTCATTTTTCATTATTGGACCAAGATCTTTGTGAAAAGAGGAAGTGCGATCAAAAAATACAGTGAATGTTTACATTTTTTTTTTATATATATGTATGTATGTATAGCAGTAAAACCAGAATTTCCCTCAAAATTCGCCCCTGGCCTTGAACACACTCATCCCATTGTCCTTGCTACTTCCTGCAGCAGCTCTGGAGTCCTCTTTCCTGAGGGTCTTTAGCTGCCCTGTCCTGGCTGCCTCGATGTCCTGAATGGATTCAAAATGCTTCCCTTTCATGGCCATTTTGACTTTGGGGAAGAACCGGAAGTCACATGGTACCAGATCTGGTGACTGAGGTGCACGAAGACACAGTGTCATGTTTTTACGAGCTGCCTTTCTTTTGGGTGGCAGCAATATTTTCTGTAATTTTTTGTCACACCTGGTAGAGACCCTCAGGAAAGAGGACTCCAGAGCTGCCGCAGAAAGTGGCCAGGACAATGGTTAAATGCAGTCAAAGCAAAGGGGAGGATTTTGAGAGAGATTCACAGCAATGTGTCTTTTACGGTAATAATTTTTTGAAAATTTAAAGCATTCACCAGATTTTTGGATCATACCTCATACATTTAAATGCAGCCAATGAAACATCCATGGAGTCTTCTCCAATTTCCTCCTTGTAATACAATTCTAAGATTCCCTTTTACCTTTATGTAATTTCAACTCAAAAAGCCCAAGGGCTGTAATTACGAAGGAGGGATAATAAGGTGTCTAATGGATGCTACCCAAAGAAAATTGGACATGTTAATTTTCATGGAGGATCTCCAGTGAATTTCCCAAGAAATTTCATTTCCTAGCACCTTTTCAGCTCAAAGCAATTTTCAGCTTGAGGATTTGCGGCTGATACCATCAATTATGTGAAGTCTCCACAGTCATTTTTCAATGAAAACTTCACCACTGTCTCACCTGCAGTGGGACGCAGGGAACATGCTGCCTTTCTGGAAAAATAACTCATTACTGGGTTGAAATGATGACCTTGGGTTCATTGACTAATAGTTCCGACATCTTTAGGGCTGCCTCACTCTCTGCCTTTGATCTGTGGTCCCAGGTAGTCTTTTACAGAAGGTATTTGCGAAGGCATTTTCTCTTCTCCTGTACCACGTGCTTCTTGGTAGAAAAAGTGTACATGCCTCCTATTTATTTATATTCCTCCAAGACCCTATCATCTTGTGTTTCAAGAAATGCAAGAAAACCTAGATATTTGGAAAATGAAATCTTTGCAAGATCGACCTTGCATAGGTCTTCATTCTTTGCCTGAATCTTGGAAGCTGTCAGGGGAAGGCATAAATAGCCACAGTAAATGTTTTCACACACACACACACACACACACACACACACACACACACAGTATGTGTCAAGCCAGGTGTGGGGAACATGCCCATCATCTCAGAACTTTGGGAGGCTGATGCAGGAAGATGGCAAGATGGAGCTCCTCATGGGCAACTCCATGACTTAGCCAAGCCCTGTGGCAAAATGAAAAATGAAAGGGCTGGGGCTGTGTCTCAGTGCAAAGGCCTTGGGTTGTTCCCCAGTGCTGGATCATTTGGAAGGATGCATTCTTGTTCTTTTCTCTGCTTCCTCCTCTCCCCTTCCTCCTTCTCCTCCTCTCCCTGTTTCAGGGAAACAAAGATATTTATTTATTTATTTATTTTTTCGTGCCAGCGATCGAACTCAGGGCCTTGTGCTTGCAAGGCAGGTACTCTAGCCACTGAGCTAAATCCCCAGCCCTAAGGAAACAAAGATAAATCATCATTTATTATGAGTTGACTGATGACTCTCTCTCAGCAGTCACCTTTCTTCTCTATCCTGGCTCATCCGCAAATCCAGGGCCGAGTGTCTTATCTAAAAAAAAGAAGCCGGCTGGTGGTGCGCGCCTGTAATCCCAGCACTCGGGAGGCTGAGGCAGGAGGATCACTGTGAGTTTATGGCCAGCCCGACTGCAGAGGGAGCGCAAGGCCAGCTTGAACTACATAGGGAAACCCCTTCTAAAAACAAAAACAAAAACAAAAGAAAAACACCCAACTAGACTCATGAAGAGATGACCTTTTGCTATGCTGGTGACTTGTACCCCTCTACACGGAAGAACGGGTGATGCGCAAGGAAATATGCGCGTGCCGCTGACCATACAGTGGGGAGGTTGACTGTGTAGACCCCACAGGGCCGTGGAATTGGGCTCTGGATCTGAGTTAGAGTTACTGACAGCGTGTGCAGAAGTCTCTCTGCAGCCTAGTAAAGATCACTGTGGAGTGTGGTAGGGTTAGCGTTCCCAATCTCCTGTGTTTGTGCAGTTTGAGAAGAGGGACTGAGCATGTAGGATGCTGAATGCTGCTGTGCAGTGGGTTCCTGTGACTCTTTTAGAAGGAGGCCAAAGAAATGTATATAATGCACGAGCCAAGATGCTGATCCAAATGGGAGGCGTATTTGTGTTTCGTGTGGGTGAGAAAAGTAGAAATCTTTTTCTTTAACTTAGCACTCTGTCATTAGGGGAGGCCGACTGTGCTGAGAACTTCAGATTTCTGTCCACTTTCAACCTCAGTGGCACTATTTGGCAGCGGTGATGTGTGGTTCCATTCAGTTTGCGCAACATTATCACCCTTCCTACTTTTTTGCCGTTCTAAGGATTAAGCCCAGAATCTTCACACTGAGCTAATCTCTAGCCCTTTGTATGTTTTTCATTTTGAGACAGGGCGTTGCTAGATAGCTACACTGCCGAGGGCTGGGCTTGAACTTCTGATCCTCCTGCCTCAGCCTCCCAGGGTGCTGGAATCACAGGTATGTGTTGCCATGCTCAGTTGCAACATCCTCAGTATCCTTTTCACAGTAAACTATACAGTTACTATAGGGTTATAAAGTTGTGTAACGTGTCTTTCTCATGCTCAGGCAGCTTCCAATCTAGTAGTTCCAGGAAAGGGGTGAGGCCAAAATTTACCTTACATAGTAAAATAATGAAGTTGCCTGAAAGGAAAGAGTCGTAGAAACCATCACATACTGGAAACTTGTACATATTGGGGTCTTTATACAGGTTGTCTCATTTAAATCCCACAGTGTGCATGTTACAGTTTTTATCTAGATGTTCCCCAAGAGCCTCATGTACTCGTAGGCAGAAGAGGATTGAACCATGGTGGCACCTGTAGCTAAAAGTGCTGTGAGGAGGTAGAGTGTTGGTCAGAAGAGGCAGTCACTGGGGGCCTTTCCCTCCCTGGCTGCTCCCTCCTCTCTCTCCTTCCTGGTTACCATGAGGTGAGCAGCTTTGCTTTGCCAGGTCTTCCACCATGCTGTCCTGCCTTGAAGCCAGCCAACCATGGACTGAACCTTGAGAAAATATGAGCCAAAATAAACCTCCCCTCCTGTAAGTTGTGGATTTTGGCTATTTTGTCCCAGTGACTAGGACTATGACTGGGACAACCCATCAAAGGAAACATAATTACCCCTTTTCCCAGAAGGGAAAAAAAAGAAAAAAAAGAAAATCAGAGACACGGTGTAACTTGTGCAATGTAAGGAGCCACTTGAGATAAGTTAGAGGTAGGTATACTGGTCCTCCCATCCCAAGTCCTGCAGGAGGACAGAGGAAATAAAGAGAGGTAGAAATGAGACAAGGGAAATTGTCATTTCAGAAGTTGTACTTTCAATAAAGCTGTGATTTCAGGACACAGTCAAAGTTACCCAAGATTGCTGTGCCTCTTTTCTTCCCCTTGTAGGAAACACACTCCAAAAGTTCTTAAGGATCTTAAAGACACAACAAACTATAAACTGGGCCTGTGCCTTTCCTCTGATACCATACCGCATTTCCCCCAAAATAAGACCTAGTCAGAAAATCGTCAGCCTTGAACACTAGAGATCAAAACTAGAGGTTGGGCTGGGGATTTAGCTCAGTGGTAGAGTGCTTGCCTAGCAAGCACAAGGCCCTGAGTTCGATCCTCAGCAACCCCTGCAAAAAAAAACACACACAAAAGACCTAGAGGTCATTGACGAGTCCTGCAATTCTTTCTATGACAATCCAAGAATCTGTCTTTCTATGACAATCCAAGAGCCTCCCCCCAGGTGGAGATGAGTTGAGGTCCCCCATCTCCTCTTTGCAGGGACCTTCTGGGACCCCATCTGATGACAACATTGCTTTCCACACTGAGCTCCAAGATTCAGGGAGGGACACAACTGTCACTTAGGTGGGGAAGGGGACAGAAAGCAGAATAAGAAAACCTTCGGAATTGAACCTGGATGAAAGAAGATTTGAGACTGAGGCTGAGGAGGAAGGAGGGTTGGCAGCGTCCTGAACCAGGAAAGACTCGTGCAGGGGCAGTTTTTGGAAACAGCACAGCTTCCCGTTTGGAGGGGCCAATGGCGGGAAACAAGAGTCTGTGGAACACATGACAAGGAATCAGTGAGGGTTGGGTCCACTAGGCTGTGTGGGGAAATCCCAGAAGCCCACGGGCCGCTGTCGACAGTGCATCCATGTGTCCTGTGTGACTGCCATTCACATTTCTCCACTCTCCTCGTTACACTGAGACTGCAGTTTTGAAAATTAAAGTTTCAAAAGATGAACAAATGCCCAATTTAGTTTTTTTCTTTCCCCTCCCGTAGAATTTAGCGTGAAAATGTATCTCCTTGATGCTCATTCTCCTGATGGTACTTAGCATAAAAAATGAGAAGAATTATAGCGATGTCCTCCTACCCCCAATTTTATTGGTGATGAGTTTCAGGCCAAAGGGCTAGATCCAAAAGTATATGTAGGCCATTGATTCTATTTTAGCATTTTATATTGTTTTACAGTACTGGAGATTGAATCAACAGCCTTTGCAGTGAGCTATACCCAAACCCTATTGAATTTAATTTAGTTTAATTTTTTATTTTGAGACAGAGCTTTACAAAGTCACTGAGTTGCCCAGGCTGGGCTCAGACTTGCAGTCCTCCTGCCTCAGCCTCCCAGAGTGCAGGATTACAATCTCGTGCCACCACACCCGACTAGCAGAGCCCATTTGGGAACCAGCCTCGTGATGATACCTCGTCTACCTTGAGGGTCTTACCTCAACCCCCAGCACAAGGATAGAGGCGTCTGGCTTGTTTCCATCTAAAGATAGGCAAGGTCAGCCCTTGTTTCTGGCTCTCTGTATTTCTGGAATAACGAGGTGATTGCTGCAGAGCAGATAGGGACACAGGCAGGAGCAGTCGCCACATTCCAGACGTGCCCGTGACACAGGCGGCTTTGTGCAGCTGCCGTGATCAGGCGGCAGGCACAGACTCCAGGCTCACAGCTGGCTGCATGTGACAGGGATCGTTCTGTCTCCGGGAAAGAGCGAGGCTTCCGTGAGCTGGCAGTTGGCAGCCCCGACAGCTGCCTATAGCAAAACCCTCCGCAATAACACGCAGGGCAACGGCTGATTCATTGCCCGGGAGCAAGTCGCTGCACAGACAGCCCGGAGACAGCACTGCGGTCTGCCCTGGAGGGCTCTTCACTAAGTAACCAGGCAGTTCTTGGACCTCTATCAATGAAGACCTCGCCGAACACATTTCCTCGGGCAGGGTGGACGACGGGCAGGGGCCGCGCGTCTGATAGCAGCTGCCACTCTGTCAGTGGAGACTGCACTAAGGCCTCCCCTGCTCCAACCATGCGCTCGGCGCCCATCTTCACCTCTTAATGAGTTTGTTTTTACCAACACTCACATCCATGTCTCCAGTGGAGGGTCACTGTTCATTTCCTTATCAGCAAGGAATGGGATGGTTTTAGGGCGTCACCGGATGGGGTCCAAGGAGGCCTCCAAGAGGAGAGAGGGGCTGGAGCTCCCCTATCTGTGGAATGCCCTGTGGGCTCGCTGGCTTACGGCACCTGAAAGGAGTACGGTGTGTGGCCGTGAGCTGCATCGAGGGGTTTATTAGCCGATGAAGGAAGCGCACACTTGGGGAGACTAGCACACGGGTCCTCGAGAGGCCGGGTTGGGGTTGTGCTGTCTTGGGGTGTCCTCTAGACAGGTGACCTAGGCCGTGCATTCTTATTGTCTGTGGGGGACCCATTTGGTGGCTGGATGGGCAGTAAACCATCTGCTGGGCTGAGGTCTGGTGCTCTGCTGCCCCTTTGTGCTGCTCCTTCCCTGAGAGCGGAGGCTGAGGAGGGAAAGCACACACCCGGCTTCCAGGTGGAGACACCTGGACCAAGTGTACAGACCTGGTGCATCTTCACACCCTTAGGCATTTTTCTGAGAGTTTCCTGGAAGGTACAAAAAGCAACCTTGGGGAGCTTTGTGCCCTGAAGCTGCAGTTATTCTACAAAAGTGCCATTTTAAAATTACAATTTTCTGGTCTCCTTTGCACAGTACTTATCTTTATTTTTCTCCACCCTACCTCAGGTGCCAGGTACCTTTTTTTAGACAAGAATTCCAGCATTTATTCACACATTCCTTTATTCCTTTAGTCAAACATTGTGCATTTGTTAGGGTTTTTTTTGCACACTTCCATCTAGCAGGTTCTACCAGGTGGCCCTGACACACTGGAGATGCAGGAGGCATCCAAGCCCAGGTGTCTGTCCCGATGACATTAGGGAGCAGAATACAAATGATTGCGCCCACAATTGCTCTGGGGACGATGTGAGTTAATGCCCTGGTAGGTGGCACGAAGGGGGTGGGCCAGGAGGAAGAGCCAGATGCCAGCAGAAGGTAGCAGGCAGCCGGAAGAAGAATAATGCCAAAAAGCTGAAGAGGGCTTGGCCAGAGGAAGGGCCCCACAGCGGCTTGGCCATGGTGGGGACGGTGCTGGAGTGGGAGGGGACTTGGAAGCCCCTCGGTGCAGTCCAGCAGTTGGCGGCCCTTGAGTCAGGAGTGGTGGGAACATGTGTGTTTGGAAGAGGCTGCAGAGTTCAGTGGGCAGCAGCAGACTTGGTGCTATTTAAGTGCTTCTGATGTGACATTCAGGGTGATGTTTTCCACCAGAAGACTGATGCAATTGATTTTGAAGAAGTGGTGGCCCCGGTAGTGACCTGGGTAGAAGCTGTGCTGGAGGAGGGGACTTGGGGCAGTGACTTCTGGACAAGACACAAGGGCAGGTATGACTGGGGCAGCCCAATGGAGATGAGAGAAACTGGGTGCATTATGTATGTATTTTGGGGCTGGAAATGTCAGGGCTCAGTGATGCATGTGAACAGAGAATGGCAGAAAAGACATTCCAAGAGGGTCAGTATGCACGGCTCTTGATGTGTGATAGTCCAGTGGGTGGGTAATGTTGTTAAACATTTTATAGATAGACACAGTTCAGTGCCATTGTGTATGTCAATCTGGAGCCTTGTATTACCAGAATCCGAAATGTTCTCCATCTAGAGTTCCTAATGAGTCTTATCAAACATTCACAACACCCCAAGCTCTTCCTATGTCTACTTCTCTTTGCCAAAATGAAATCTTTTGCATATTTCGGCAGCGTGGCCTTTGGACTTGGTCTTCTTCCTCTTGGTTATACAGGCTTTGCTACAGAATGCTCTGACTTTGGGCCTAGCAGAACATTCTGTGAAGTCATTCAGGGCAACCCCAGGCAAGGACAAGGGACTCTGTCTCCACTCCAGTGCCGCCCTTGCTTTCTTATCTGCACACAGCCGCGTGTGATTCTCCAACAATAGCTGTAGGTAGTGTGGTCTCACACAGACCTGGTTCAGTCTGGGCTTCACCTCACGCTCACTATAACTTTCAACAACTTACTAAACCCCTTTTGATTCCACTTACAGGACCTCATTGACATAATGTGAATATTAATAGTCTCTCTCTCTCTCTCTCATGGGGCTGTTGGGAGCGTTAAATAAGACAGTCCAGGGCAATTGTTTAGCATGGTCCCTGGCATGCCGTAAGCATTAAATGAATATCAGCCAGCAGCAGCAGCAGCCGCATCACCGTACAGTCATCTTTATTTCTCCTTTCTGCAAACAATCCTGGCTCATCTCTTCTTACACGTGGCCAGACTGAGCAACCCTGGAGGACGAGTCAGGACAGCATAAGAAAAAATGATGTTTTATTCGTTATAGTCTCTTATTTCTAAATAGGAAGAGGCCCAGTGAGTGGAGGGAAGTTTGTCCTACCAGGTAATGAGGGGACTTAATAGGCAAGCTTTGCGATAAAGATGGAACAAGGTGGAATTGTTTGACCACATACCCGAGAGGATTTGGGCAGCCAAAGAAAGACTAAAGGCAGAACAGAAAGAGCAGCAGAGGCAGGGAGATGGGAGAAGGAAGGGAAAGACTCACCACCTACCCCTGCTGTGGAGAAGTCAAAGGACCAGAAAGATGAAGGAAGAGCTCAATTTGCTGCCCATGGGGCCAACATGGTGTCTCTGTCGGCTCCGTGTAATCTCAGTAAATTATGTATTGTTCATAAATACTTTCATGTGAATGGATTATTTTAGAGGCAAGCAACCAACTGAAGGAAACTGGAAAGAGAATGATTTTTTTTTTCTTCTTTGAGAGAGTAGGAAGACACATTTGTAAATGTGAGGAAATAAGCGATTACAGGGTGTAGTGTTTCCCCGGTCTTTGTGTGTTTCTTTTTAAGGAAGGAGGAAGAAGAAAGAGATGTGAGCAGTTGAAACAAGAAAGAAGAGCCCTATATATGTATTTTAATCATCATCAGACATGCCTACCTCGGCCTGTCTGTTTCTCTAGCTATCTATACCGGTAGATTACATAGGGGCGTACCAAAGTTCACATGCAAAGTCAATGAGAAATGAAAAAAGCGTATTTACCATCTCTCCGGCTTCCACCTAGGCTCCTCTTCTATGGTACTAGAGTAATATAAATGATTTGGTTGCTTAAGAAAAGAAATTCCTGTTACAGGTTTCTAACTCTGTTAGAAAGCGAAGTTCTATTAAGATACCATGGTAATGCCTGGAACATAATGGTTCGCTCCTTTTGCCCCCGGCAGCCATTCTTACTGTAAATTTCCATGCGATTGCTGTATCGACTGGAGAGTATTTTCAACATCACCTGCCTGTCTGTCTTTTAAAACTGATATCATGTCAAAATGCAGTTTTTCTCAAGTCGGCTGGCGTTGAGTCTTCCTGCTTTTTTTTTTACACACACATCTTTTGAAGCCCTGAGGGTCTGGGACATGGAAGTGACAGGTGACAGTCCTGTGGTTAGGTTTGCCCCTGTCGCCATCGATGGTGCCCGTCTGCATGCATCCGCTTCCTCCTCAGAGCCGCAACAACAAAGCGGCAGTCACACACACTCCTGAGTCAGGTCGCAAAGGAGCGAGTAGAGACGGCTCTGGCCGGCTGAGCCTCCCTCTTCGCAGGAGCTGGGACATCTTGCTCGCAAGTTAGAACCACTTCGCGTTGATTTGCATGTGAAAGTTCGTTTCCCTGTGCAATCTACTAGTACAGATAACTCAAGGAAGAGACGGAGGCTGCGGAGCACATTTAATGATGATCAAACAGAAACTCAACACCAGCCCAAACCAAAATCAAACAGGACGAAAGAGGACGTAGGAGCCCCAGGTAGTCACGGTTGTCCTCCGTGGTAACACCGTTTCCTTGGGGGGCTATTAGGAAACATTGGGGGACTTGGCCCATCACACTGGGGTCCCTCACGGTGTAGGAAGCCGAGGATGTAAATATCTGGGCGTCAGTAGAACCCTCCACCCAATGGGAAGTGGAGTGGTCCACTTGCCCGTAGTTCTCCCTTCTAGAATAGCCAACAAAATCCTAAACACACTCACTGGGAATCTCTCAGTCTCCCGGCTTTGTTCACAACCGGGATCACCGCAGATCTTGGTAAAATAGTCACCTTCAGGCTCCACCTAGCAGCTTAGCAAGGCCAGCGCGGGCAGGTTTCCCCTTAATATTACCAGCAATCTGACCTCGTGGAGGAGGACTTTGGGCCGCTCTAACAGGCTGAGCTTGGGAAGGGCCTCTGCCTCCAGAGCCAGGCGCCAGGGTCGGCCCTGCCTGACCCGCCGGCACGGAGAGCAAGGAGGGAGGCTCCAAAAACAGCCCCAGCGGCGCCCCGGAGGGAGACAGATGGTGGACAGGCGAAAACAATAGGCCTCCGCTTTATTTGTGCTCTAATTTCACGGTCAGCCCTTCAGTTGTCCGACTTTCCAGAGTTTTTGTACACATTCTTTCCTGTCCCTGGATGGCTTTCATCATCCTTTTTTGCTTGGAAAACTTCTACTTATGCCTCAATACCCAAATATTCTCTCTTCTGCGAAGCATCCCTTTCAGCTCCCCTTACAGAACTCCTCTCTCCTCGCCTCTGTGCACGCAGATGTTTTGTACATGAAAAGAAGGAATTAATTAGTAAGGAGAAGAAAGTTCCTTCCACTTCCCTTTGAAAATGCGAAGCAGATGATGCTAGATTAAAGAATATCATACAACATGAAATCAACAAATGCTTGTTGAAGATCCACCCTGCTCAGGGCTCTCCAGCAGAACCTTGCTGGGTCTCTCTCTTTGGGTGCGTGTTTAGAATCACGGGCTTTTAAGATTTTTGGTTTCTTACAACTTATCTAGTTCAACCACTTCCTTACTCAGACCAGAGAACTCAGGCTGAAGGGGGCTTCTTTCTAGCTCTGACAGTGAGATGCCCTGAACTGGCAAAGGGAAGGAAAGATTGGCCCGATTCTTGGCTGAAAAATCACAGCTTAAACTTCCTGTTTAAATTTGATGTCAGGATAAAACACGATAAAGTCGTCTTCCCCCCCCATTGATGTGTCTATAGAGTGTGCTATTTATGACTCACTCCATAGTGAGGAGACATAATAAATCTTGCTGGGAATTCAAAACGTGCAGAAAGAATATGCACCAAGCTCATGGGAATTATGGGGACATAAAAGTGTTTTAAAGCAAAAGGATCAAGGTGACCCTTAGGGGCAGACATCCTTTCCGTTTTTATGACAGTATCTGCATAGACATTCTCTTTGGAAACGGAATTGGCCAGAAATAGAACTGCAATGAACCCTGTGCTATGCAAAATGGAGAGCGGAGATTTATTTGAATTCCTGCCAGGTGTACTCCAGCACAATCACGTAGGAAGATTTCCATAAAACATTTTTATGAAAAAGTTCATAGTCCCCGTCTGTCCTGGAGCGTCACCCACATGTGGCCTTCTGTCCTGTCTCTGCTTTTAGATTCTGTCCAGTCTGAATCCTACCGATGGCTCCTCCACCTGCTGCCTGGCACTTGACATCTTTGGAATGTATCATTGTCCTGTTCAGAACGGGCCTTGGGGGACAGTGTTTGATTTGCAGCCTAGCGTCCGGGTCCAGACCATCCATGCTTTATTCAAGCCTGTTTGATGAATGAATAGCAAAGCGTCTGGTACTATTCTAGGTACCAGTGTGTTCAGTGGCACATGACTTGGCACACAATCTGATGATAGTACCCGACTTTACACCAGAACAGAGTGCCCCGAAGAAAAGAACACGGGGAGATGTGCTATGAAGACCCCGGGTGGCAGCCTCGATGTGCTACGAAGACCCGGGGGTGGCAGCCTTTGGGTGTCAGGAAAGGTCAGAAGTCAAAACACATCTCTGCCCATCTGGCATGATTTCTCAAAGCAAAAAGAGAAATGAGGCATAAAATGGCAATATACTGAGCCACAACCAGTGAGAGAAGAGGCCCAACATGACACCCCTAAAGGCCCAGAACGAAGGAAGGTCCCGTTGCCCTGGATGACCTCAGAAAGTCCCCACCTAGTTTCTAACCTGGCCGCTGTTTTGAAAGAGCTCATTCTGCCCTCTCTGTATAGTGGGCTGTGTGGCGCTGGCCGTAACTGCCGATGTTCCTGCCTGAAGATGTCCGCTTATGGTTTTAGGTTGTCTTTCTCTGTTTTGTGATTTTGAGACATATTTGGCTGCCTTGTTTTGTGTCTGCTAACTTTACTGCTAAAGTTTCAACAATATCTGGGGAGTTTTTTTGTACTGGGGATTGACCCCAGATCCTTTGCACTGAGCTATATCCCTAGCTGTTTATATATGTGTGTGTGTGTGTGTGTGTGTGTGTGTATGTGTGCATATATATACACACACTATATATAAAAATATATATATTTTATATATATATATATTTTTTTGAGACAAGGAGTCAATAAATTGCTAAATCGTCCCGACTGGGCTTGACCTTGGCATTTTCCTGCCTCAGCCTCCCAGAGTGGTGAGGTTGCACACCACGTCTGACCAACAATGTCTGGATATTTTTGCCTTCCTTTCAAGGCAACAGAAGTTTGCTAATAACACACCTATCAGATTGATGCTTTGAAGACTTCTTTTGACACTCTTTTCCTTGGAGAGGTATTGCGATCCTCCACTTTAGGGTTGGTTGAAATCCAGCAATATGTCACAATTCTTTTGTGGGATCTTCACCCAAATTCTTTGTTGTCTAAAAGGTCCTTCTTTCATCTCTGGCTGTTTGGACCTCAGAGTTCTCTCCCTTGGGTTCATTCGGGCTGGTGGTTTTCATGGAGAAGTTGATCTGGAAATACACATTTGAGAATCCTTCTAACCTAGGTTTATAACCAGAAAAGCTAATTCTAGGATGTCTTTTACCACAGCCCATTTGTAGAAACTTGAGTACTAGCATCTGTGCAAACATTGTATTTTGTAATTATTCAGAGAGGGACACTGCACACTAAGGCTGAATTTTATTTAGCATCTACTATGTGCCACTTTCATATAGTCATTTATTTACTATTTGTAGTAACTTTAAAGATGTGCTAGATTCTGGTGGCTACCGAAGAAACTTAGCATCAACTGGCTAACTCATATGAGTGACATTTCTTCTTTCGAAACTCTGGAGGCCAAGGTCGAAATACCAAATGTCCACAAGGATGCTCCCCTCCTATGGGGACTAAGGCGGAGTCCACTCCATGGCTGTCCTGGCTTCTGGTGACTGTCATGATCCCTTGACTTGTCCCGCAGCTACCTCACCGCTTTCTCTCCCTCTGCGGTCTCACTGCCTCCTTCTCTGTGTCCTCTTTAGTCTCAAATGTCCCTCAATCTCTCTCTTCTAAGGACAAAGCTCATTGGATTTAGGAGTCATTCAGATAAGCACCTTTTTTCTTCAATATGTATTTTAATTGGTGCAAATGTGCAGTATATACTGATCACATTCTTTGTGGGGAGCTGGTATGTGTACACAGCACATCTTAATTCTTTTTCTCATGCCCTCTCCCTTCTTCCCTCCTCTCTTCCTTCACGGCTTGGTCCCCTTCCTGTTTGAGAAATACCTATTTCCTACTTCCTATTATCTATCTTTTATTTTGCTCTTTGCTTACGATTTGAGTTTCTTATATAATGAAAACCATGTGATATTTAAACCTGTGTGTCTGATTTATTTCACTTACTATTATGGTCTCCAGGTGGACCCATTTTCCTACAGATGACTCAAGTTTATCCTTCTTCATGGCAGAGTAGTACTCCATTGTGTGTAAATACCACATTTGCTTTATCCATTCTTCTGCCGATGGACATACAGGTTGCTTCCAAGATTTAGCTATTATGAATTATGCTCTTGTAAACATGGATGTGCATGTATTACTGTAGTATAATGTCTTTGAGTCTTTCAGGCAGATGCCTAGAAGGAAAGAACTGAGTTGAATGAATTTCAAATTTTATTTTTTTGAGGAATCTCCATACTGATTTCCATGATGGTTGTACAAGTTTATGTTCCCACCACCAATGTAGAAGGATTCTTTTTTCCCCTCAGCCACGCTGGCATTTGTCATTATTTGATTTCTTGATAATGATCATTCTTTCTGGAATATGACTAATCTCAGTGCTATTTTAATTTGCATTTCTCTAATGACCAGAGACGTTGAGCATTATTTTTCATGCATTAAGTGTATTAGTCAGGACCAGTTTTCCAAAGAAGATCACTTTCCCCTGTTCTGAGATTTGAGGTGGACACAGCATTCAACTTGCTAGAGTGAGCTAACCATGTTTGTTGCTAGCTTTCCTCCATGATCATACATACAGTCAGGGTTAGAATGGGGTTATCTGATATCAGAGTTTCTACCCTTAAACTCTTTCAATGGTGGCTAAGTCACAGACTCATCATGCTGAGGAATATAAAGCACCAGCCATCCTACCCAGCACTCAGTAAAGCCACGCAAATGGTAACTTATATTCTTATTGATATGTCTATTATTAGTCAAAACTAGGGTGGCTGTTGATTTAACCTGGTGTCCAGTTTGCATGGCGACACCCCGAGCCAAGTCTGGGTGGCTGGCATCCTTGCTCACGTCAACTTTGACAGAAGCGTCCTTGAGCAGAGCTTTGAATGCCAAGGAAAGTTCCAGCCCCAGGCGATGGCATGACAGGAATTCTGATGCTGGGCTCCCCTTCTTACTCTGCAGAGACATGGAGGAGCTGGGACAGTAAATATTTATTGTGACATGATGTGATTTTATACCGATCAAGAGCTGCAGCGTGAGATGGGAGTAAGTGAACAACCCTCCTCGCAGCCAGTGTGGGTCAAAACAGCTACCTGCTTTGGGCTTTCTCATCTTAGGCTTTCAAGATCACGAGGGGGGCGATCACATCTGTAATCCCCGCAGCTCCCCCCAGATGTTTTCTAGTGTTGTGGGTGCCACCTGCCACGCACAGCTCAGCCCTGGGTGATGCTGGAGCTCACTGATTTTTCGACTTGTGAAATGCACTGGACTAAGAAGGAACTTGAAGGCTTCCAGGAACTTAGGCCAGCTGCATAATCTATGTCTGATATTTTCCAATGTGTGGGGTTGGTCGTGTCCTAACGCCTGCGGAGTGAGGGCCAGCAGTGTCCCTTCCAAAGGACAGAGTCGCCTCGGTCCCTGTACGGACCCCTGCGTCGGCCAAGTCAGCTGCTGCTTACACTTTTTACCTCGCGTTGCGCTGGCTGCCTCACTGTCTTGCCTTACAACGTGCTCTCCTCTGTACTTTCTGTGGTACCTGGCTCAGGACATGACGATTGTGCCGCGGACCACGGTTCAGTGCTGTTGATCAAATACTGATTCAGCTACGTGGCTGCTCTGTGAATTTCAACAAGCACTTACTTAGTTAAGCTTCTCCAGTTTTTGTTCGTCAGTCAGTTTTACTAGTACTAACATTGGCTCTGTCTATTCCATGGAGTTGTTCGAAAGGTTATACACAGAAACAATTTACTTTATAAACTATAAAGCTCTCCATGACGAATTATTATATTATTTGCTAGAGAAACACATTAGTGAAATTTCTTAGCTCTGACAAGCTGTCCTTGCAAACAAACAAACAGACACTCAAAAAACAAGAAACTTACATAAACGCAGCAGTAAAAAAAGAAACAAAAGACACATAATGCATCTATTCTCCCAACTAGAAAATGCTACAACAAATAACCTCATCACCCAATACAATTCTGCCTTAATTGACATCTCTCTCTCTCCCTAGTCTTTGTATCCTGATATTTATAGTTCCCTTATCTTCCTTATCTTTGCTGAGGATTCTTGTTTTATTAACCTACTTTTTCGGTGGGGGTAGCCTTTTGGTTTGAATACAGACTGAAATATAAGAATAGCTTGTAAGGGGAGTACAGAATCCACAGTTTGTTGATTTAATGAGGGGATTGGCAAACTTGAATACAAGCTAAGAATTTCTTTTTGTATTTTGAAAGGGTTGAAATAAACCTGAGGAATAATAATATTTTGTGACACACAGATATTGTATGAAGTTCAAGTTTCATGGGCCATAAACGCAGTTCTGTGGTAATCCACACACACCCTTTCATTGACCATTGTCTTTTGGCTTCTTTCAGTCTGGAAGGGCAGAGACTTAAACTTAACCAATGCAACTGAAGCTCTAGGCTGGGCTCTGTCTTGCTTTACTATGTGGCTTCGGCAATCAGAACCCTTCCCAGAGCCCCAGTTTCCGCTTTGTAAAGGAAAAAGGGTGAGTCAAACGACATCATGGACTTATTTTTGCTACAGAAAGCTTTATACGCCTGCCTTTCTGTATCAGATCTCACACGGCGTTAGGAAGGATAGAGGATGCATGCGGGCCCTATGTCATGACGCGGCCAGCGTGTGAGGATAGATATTGCACAAGCTCTTTCAAAGTGCGGGTGGGACAGGGAGGGAGTGGGGACAGCCTGGAAGTCATTTCAATCACTGGGACATGAGCTCATCATTTCCAGGCACATGGTTTCTGATTACCTTTAGTCTGTAGATGACGAGGTGCTGGTGGGGAGACGGCCACTGAGCAGCTGCGGGTTGACCGAAGTTTCCCGCTGGGGTGCCTTCAACTCCACTGGGTATTAAAGGCATTGTGTACAAAGGGCTTGTAACATCCTGTTACAGTCTGAAATCCACGCCCAGCACCCAGCTGGCAAGCCTTAGCCCATGGAAACAAGTGCTTTAAAGATAAACTTTTCATTTTACGGCTGGTATATGTTGAAACAGGACACCTTGGCCTCCAATGAGGCCTTCAGGCATAGTCTGCTGTTTTGATCCCAGATAAGAATACTCAGAGGGACAAATACAGACAAACTGTATTTGTTTTTATTACCTAAGGACATTAAATTTACTATATGAGAAGTATGTTTTCAGATCTGCCTTCCTTTCTTGAATTCAAGTTTCTCAAAGGCAAGAAGCGAACATAGTATTTTGGCATTCTCTTTGCTTATCCTAAATCCTGGAGCAAAGGCACCACCAAATATATACCGTCCCAAATGGATTCAAACACATGTAATCACAGAAAGTGAGAAGCTTGAAAATCCAGTAGTTCATTCAGCATCTTTTTCTACAAGAAAAGAATGAGAAGCTAGATTTTCACAGCTGCCTAAGGGAAGAAGTCAAACTAGAGAACAGAGTTGGTTCATGAACTTGATTTATTCCATGATTTTGGAAAAAATGGCCCTGATTATGTTCGTCATCCGATGCAGAGTTTGCAAACAAAAACAAAATTTTTCCAAACATAAACAAAATTGTTTGCCAACAAAAACGTTTGAGAAGGGAGGTTCCACTTTACTTTGCTTTTCAATTCTAAATTCTGAGCCTTTCAGGAGACACCAGAAATCACCTGGATTTACGTGGAAAATTCCCGTTGCCTGAAGCTTCAACTGAACATGGGTTTAACTTCTGAAAGATTCAGAAATATCGAAGCAAGGAATGACTTGCTTTTCCACTACTTCTACCAAGAAACACGTGTTTGGACAGACAGACAAGCAAAGGACAGTCTTATTGCAGCCCTAAGTCCCAAGCAGCTGGGCAGCCTTAGGCAAGTGATTAAACTCTTCTGGGTCTGCTTCTTATTCAATAAAATTGGAAGCATCATGCTTTGTATTTTATAATTCTGAAATTGCACATTCATAAAATTTAGTAGGAAGTGGCTCAAAGGGTCATAAAGATGTATGGTTCATTTTGAAATATGAATCCTGCTGAGGGAGCAAATGAACATTAATTCAAAGTGCTTGACATATTCTCTTTCTTTCTTAAGGCTTCTCCCTAATACAGCTTTCTTCCTGTCCAGATAGGAGAAGAGAGACAGAGTCTCAGGGAGGCTGCTGGGGCTTGCAACACAAGCCAGCGCAAAAAGAACTATGCTTTCCTTGGAAACGAATTGTTGAGTTTCCCAAAAAGGCAGTTTGCTAAATTATGCAACATATCTTTCTCTTCCAGTCTCCCCATTGTGGTTTAAGTGACTCATAATTTTCACTTCACCTTATCCTAGCTTCCCTTTGGAGCTAATTGCTTTAAATTTGGAATAGTAAATTGCTATTGTTTGGATTTTGAATATACTTGCAGAGGTCCATAAATCAAAGCCTTGTTCTCCAGCCTTTGGACTATTGGGAGGTCAGGGAACCTTTGGGAGGCGTGGCCTAGTGGATGGAAGGAAGGTCATTGAGGACGGACCTTTGAACAGGATGTTGGGACCCTGGTCCCTTCCTCTGTTGCTTTTTCCTCCCCAGTTGACAGGAAGTGAGCAGTGTGGTCTACCATCTGCTTTTCTATGATGATCTTCCTGCCACAGGCCCACATGCAGTAGGGCCAACCAAACTGAGACTAAACCTCTGACTCTGTGAGTGAAATAAAACTCTCCTCCTCATCAGTTATTTATCTCGGGTCTCTTGTCACAGTGAGGGAAGGCCGTCTACCACATAAGCAGTGAGCTCCGCTTTCGGGTCAGCGTTCCACACTGAGATCTGCTGCTTACTGTGTAGTCCAGGGCAAATCACTGCAATTATTTTGCCTTAGTTTTGTTATTAATTGGCTGGAAAATTTTCCTCCATTAGAAGAGATGATAAATAATTTTATTTTGTATTTCAACCTGTACTGGGTGTTTGAGTGAACACGAACCTACTTTTACAAGCAGATTCCTCTACTCTTCAAAGAGCATTCAGCTGAGGATCATCTCTCTGTCCCGCTCAGGCTTGTGTGTGTTTGTACATTCATTCCAGTCTTTACCTTTTACGACATTTGTTTAATTTTGAGTGAATTTCAAAAGCAAAATTTTGCTGGATAAATCCACCTAGGAAGAGGATGATGACAATTTTTCTTTTTTAACCTGTTGCCGACAACTAGCAATCTATTAGAGATGCTTGCTTGGAGGAAAAATTGTGTGGGTGTGTTTGATCTTGTACGTAATAGGAAAGTAGCTACGAAGATATCGAATATTGGACTTACTCCGATGTAGGAAACAGTAACAACAATGATTATTTAAAGAAGCAAAAGATAAGCATGTAAATAGCTGCAGGGAAGAGAAAACTGCAAAAATAAAGAAAGAAAAAAAGAAAGAAAGAAAAACCCAACCTGACAGGTTTGAGAAAGAACCAATTAGTATACCTTGAAATGAAAGCCCAAGCAGAGTTTTAAAATCAAATGTAGATTTGACATAATGAGAAAAAGTAAATTTAAAAATTGATCAGAAGTTTTACAGAATAAAACATGTAAGCATAAAAGACAAAAATGTCGAAGAGAAAAAAGAAAGAGTGAATAGGTTTAATATATGTTTGATCAGAATTGTCCAAAAAAGTGAGAAAATGGAGAAAGGGCACTATTTAAAGAAAATTGCCCAGTTTTCAGATGCAACGGGAAAAACTGCCCACTAATTTCTGAAGACAAGAATAGCTTTACTAAAATAAAATTAAAGTAAAAGAAATCTGCATCTATACACATCATAGTGAAATATAAAAGCAAGCATAAAATCAAAATAAAATCCAGCTTTTCAATTTTCTTTCATTCTTTCTGCCGTTTTTAGGTTGTCAGTTTAGTAAAGTCACATCTAATTAAACTAATTGAAGTTGTGTCAAATGTTAATTGTTCTCTAATGCAGACTTTTTATTTCTTTATTTTCTTTTTCTTTCTTTCTTTCTTTCTTTTTTTTTTCTTTTTTTTTTTTTTTTTTGTGCTGGGGATTGAACTCAGAGCCTTGTGCAAGCACTCTAGCCACTGAACTAAATCCCCAGCCCCTCTAATGCAAAATTTTTAGAGGGAACATATAATAATGAAAATATCCAAAATGTATTAGAAGAAACAGAAAACACATGCTAGGTTTAAATAAAGAGAAATGAAAAAAATTTCCACAGCATTAGAGAAATTTTTTTTTTTTTTTTTTTTTTTTTTTTTTGGTGCTGGGGATCAAACTCAGGGCCTTGCATTTGCTAGGCAAGAGCTCTACCACTTGAGAGAAACCCTCAGCCCCTATATTCAAACATTTTTAAGGCAAAAGGAAATCTTACTAGTTAGAATGAGTGAAGGTTTCTTCATAATGATAAAATGCTTTAAAAACTAATCATCTTTAACATCTAGTTCTCAATTATTATCAAAATATTATTTCAAAATATTTGAAGCAAAGTAGGCATACATTAACGTGAAATAGAAAAATCAACTTCTTAGTGGAAGAGTTTAACACTCTCAGTAACTGACAGAAAATACAGGAAAAAGTTCATAATGGTATAACATGTTTATATAATATTTGATTAACATGATTGAAAAAGTTATTCTTTTTGTAATAGCAAATCTCAAACACCAAGTTTAATAATTGTTTATTAGACATTTATTACAGTTTAGATCTAGAACATTGCCTGACAGGTTCACAGGTTCAGAGGTTGGGCTTTTAGAAAGTGATCGGGTTGTGTGTGCACCGTACTCACCAATTCATTCACTGAAGAGTTTAGCGTTGTTAGTAGGTGTGGTCTGGTCAGAACAGGCAGGTCACTGGGGGTGTGACCCGGAAGTGCTTATCTCTCTTCGGTCTCTTCCCTTCTCTCTCTACTTCCCTGCTTCAGTGGTGCCCTCTCCTCAGGCCCTTCTAGCATGCCATTTCATTTTTGGAAACAGGCAACCGTGGACTATAATCATGAACCAAAATAACCCTCTCCTCCTTTTTGTTTTGGGTATTGGATATTTTTTCCCAGTGATGAGGAAAGGGACTAAGGCGACATGCCTCTAAAGTAAATACATTAGTACTGGGTGAAGAAATAAACTTCAACATATTTCAGTATTGAATCACACAAAGTGAGTTCCCATTCTGTAATAGATTTGGAAGTTAAGAGCTAGGCAATACTGAGTCAAAGGAAAATCATAAGGATATTTCAAGAATATTTCGAATTAAGTAAAAATAGAATACAGCATAAAAACAGAAGAAGCGAGGATGTTGCTAAAGTAGTGCTTATAGGAAAACTTAAATATGTAGGTCAGAAATGAAGAAATGCTAAAAATTTGTGAGATAGACATAAATATTGCATATTTAGACAATAAACATGTTGATGGCGATGTGGAGAAATCAAAGTCCTTACATAGTGCTGGTTGGACTATAAAATGGTGCAGCCATTTTGGAAAACAATTGGGCTGTTGCTTAGATGTTTAAACATAAAATTACCATGTGAGCCAGCAATTCCACTGCTAGGTGCAATTTTTCTTCAGAAAAATGAAAATATGTGTCCATAAAAAGACTTGTACATGAATGTTCCCTTGTAAAACTCAAAAACCAATCCAAATATCCATTAATGGGTGAGTAAATAAAATGTGCTTATTGATACGATGAAATATTATTCAGAAATGAAGAAAAATGAAGTCCCGCAGTATGCTCCTTTAAGGATGGACCTTAAAAATGTTTTGCTAAATGAAAGAAGCTGTTACCTAGGACCACATATTATGTGACCCCATTTCTGCAAAATATACAGATTAGGCAAACTGATTGAGACAGAAAGTAGATTAGTGGTTGTCTGGGTCTAGAGAAGAAGGAATAAGGGCTGATGGCATATGGTACAGTATTTCTTTCGGGGGTAATTCAAAAATTCTGAAATTGACTAAATTTTAGAATACAGCGAAAGCTATTACATTGAACGTTTTAAATGAGTGAGTTATAGAATCTATAAATTCTACTTCAGTAAAGCTGTTAAAAGAATTTAAGGAAGAGCAAAATAAATCCAAAGGAGGTAGAAGGGAAGGTATGATGAATATAAATGCAGAAATTAAAGAGGTTCAAAGCAAGCACAAACTAACAATCATTTTTACTTGAATTCTGCAAGTAAATTACAGTATTCTGTATCGGAGATCAGACTTATTTATTTCTTTATTTGTTTATTTATTTTTGGGTTCTGGGATCGAACTCAGGGCCTTGCTCATGCTCTACCACTTGAACTAAATCCCAAGACCCAGAATTTTTTATTTTAAAGGGTTAGATATTATATATTTTAGTCTTTCAGACCATAAGGCTTCTGGCTTCAGTTACAACTACGCAACTCTGTCCTTGTGAGCCGAGAACAGTGTGAAAAACATTTAGAAAACATGTAAATAAATGAGCCCAAATCTGTTCCCTGGAATCTTTGTTCCCCTAGTTTTTAAATTCACTTTACTTCAAACTGTGTGGCAGTCAAACAAAATACAACCCAGGCCCCCAGTTTGCAACCTTTGACTTGTGGTGGCTCTTAGAGCAGGGAACCCTGCATTGTAGATGTAGAATCTTTTGTTTCCAGTACATCTTTATTTACATATTAAATGGTGAGCTGGCTGTCTGAGCTGGGCACCTGGGTTTGCTGACTCCTGTGCCAGGCATGTACTGCAGGTGATGTGAATTTCTTTATTGAACATCTTGAGGGGTGGTACCTATGTCCCGTCCAAGGGAGGACAGAGAGGAGTCCATCAAGTCGTTTTCTGGAATTAATTCCCTTGTGAAAGTCTAGCTGAGAAAGGACAATATTCTTTATTATTTGGTGGAGGAAAAAACCCTAGTGCTAGTAAGTTAAAAACTAGTGAAATCGAAAATCCTTTCACAAGCCTTGAGATGTTTAAATGGAAGATAACTAAACACATTTACACTTCTTAAATGGTGTATCAATTATTCGTTCTTGGTAAATTAAAGTTTTTGATGTGACAGGAAAAAAAAAACAGATAGAACTTTCATAGAACGTCTTCGTGAAGTTAATGGTATGAAGATATCTTAAACATGATATGAAAACATAAGCTGTAAGAATAATGAGTAAGAGCCAGGAATAGGAATGGTGGCACATGCCTATAATCCCAGCATCCAGGAGGTTGAGGCAGGAGAATTCCAAGTTCAAACCTAACCTGGGCAAGTTAGCCACTTAGCCACAGTGTCTCGGAAGAAAAAGTAAAATAAAAGTGCTGAGGCTGTATCTTAGTGAACCACCCTTGGTTCAGTACCAATACTGCCCCCAAATAATAATCCTACTAATAATTAATAAGGGCAAATAAATTATAGTTCACAATATTCATCAAGAGACTAAAAAAAGAAAAACATTCCAGTCCCCAAAATTGCTCAAAATCTTTACATTTCAGGAAAATGTGTATTAAATGCAGTAAGACCCGCCGTCCGGAGAAAACCCCCAAATGGCGAATCCTGTGAACAGAGACCATTGCATGGTCAAATGTTGTTGGTGGCCATGCAATTCAGTGGCACTTCTTTGGGAAATATTTGGCCAGAATGAATAAATGTGCATCAGTGCTTTTATGGGACCCAGGATTTCTAGCCCTATAAATCTATCTGAAGGAAACGTGCATATTTGCGTGCCAGCACACACTACAAATCTCTCCTTTAAGTTACAGATGTGGGATATCTTGTCACAGTGACAGCGAAGTGACCAGAGCAGTGTTCTTCATTGTGTATTCTTAAATTGTATCCTGATTTATGAGTAAGCATCCCTAGAGGGCAGTGAAAAGCATAACTATAAACTCTAGCCCAGGACAGGACAGTATTCTCTGTCCAGATATTTCCTCTTAGGAGGAACTGAGATTCCGGAAGTGAAGTTCCATCAGCCGACCAGCTTAGGCACCATAGTCCGAGTCCAGCTGTTCTTTATGCAAACACTCTCTCTTCCTCTCATTCTACTCTTGAGACTTTTAGGGTCAGGATTCCTGTGGACTCGTGCATTCATTCATCTGGCACCCATTTACTGAATAAATGTTAAGTTCTAGATATTGCTGCAGACAGAGCAGATAAAAAATGATTAAGTCTAGATTTGTTTGTTTTCTTAGTGAACGATACGATCATTTGAAAAACATAAATATGTACCGGTAATTACAATATGATAAATGTCAGGGAAAGTGGCCCTGTACTAGTACGTGATGTGTGTCATGTTCCCTGGAGTTGGCTTTAGCTCCCCTGTTATAGTATCATCATCCCCAACTGACAGGTGAAGCACACCACAACTTATTGAAGCCAAGTAAGCACCTTGTTGGAGGTTCATGCACATGGGAGCTGGAGTTAGGAGAGCGGCTGTGAGCTTTGTGAATGTCGAGCGTTAAATTTAACCCTGTAGGCAACTGGAACCTCGAAAACTAACTTCTTTCCTCCCCTCCCTCCTCCTCCTTTCTACTCTCCCTCATTCCCTCCCTCTTTTTCTTCCTCTGTTCCCTCTTTCTTTCTTTTTCTCCTTCCCTGTCAGGGTTAGGAGATTTTAGGTTCTAATTGTCTTATAATCCTTGGAAAATCCCTTTATTTAGTGCGTGCCCACGATCCCAACACTCTGGGAAGCTGAGGCAGGAGGATTACAAGTTCCAGCCCAGTCTGGGCAACTTAGGACGATCTTGTCTCCAAAAAAGATGGGGAAGTAGCTCAGTGCCCAGTGCCTCAAAAAACAAACAAAAGGACAGCAAAACCCTCAGCTATCTTCGCTGGCCCCTGAGCACCACTTCCTTCTTCTGCATTGGGCTTTACTTTCTCCCAGTACACCGTCCCCTGCCAGATTATATTTAATCAGGTTGTTTGTATCCTGCCATATGAATAAGGTCAACATAGGAGCAAGGCCATTTTTTCTCCTTTTAATAGCATTATCTTCAGCACCTAGAGCTTTCCCCGGATGGTTGTAGATTCTCAACTAACTAGGAGTTTTTGAGTGAATGAATTTTAAAGACTGAAAAACTCAGTCAAGGAAAGGGTTGGTTGAAGGCTCAATTAAGGCTCAACCAAGGCTCAGGGAAGGAACGGCCCACCTCTAGGACGTCATTGGAGTTGGGGGGGGG